>VDFB02373790.1:0-143661 GCA_007258455.2 Sequoia sempervirens
TTGTCAGTTGCAGTAGTTGAACAAATCAAATCATTGTTAGAAGAGGTGCATCCTATGATCCTATTTTGTTTATTGTGATAGTTTTAAGTATCCTTTATAAGTATTTTTGTTTAAGAATATCTACTATGCGTAAAGAGCTTATGTTTTCATTCCCTACATCTTTGTATTGCCAATATTAGTATTCACCATTGTCTATTTTAAATATGAGTTGACTAAGTTTCTGTATTAAGACAGAAACAAACAATAATCGGTAAGTCAATAAAGCATTGATCCACAATAATAAAGATATTAGATAACTTTTTTAGACCTGTGCACAAATAATGAGTTATAGACTACTACCGGTATAACAAAAATTGCAATCAAAGGAAACCCTGATATTTAATATTTTAGTTAATTTTTTCAAAAGTATTTTACATATAATATATAATTTTCCTCTCCAATTTTTTAGAACAATACTTTTTGAGAACCCATCTTTTTTATTTTTATTACAAATAGACTCTAAAAGAAATTAGAGAGAGATTTTCAAATTTTCACCAAATTTGAGAAACTAAGAAATCAATATTGAGGAAGCTTCACAAAGTGTCCTTCAAATTTTCCCTACCTCTGAAAAGGAAATTCTTTCAAGAAGCTCTATAGCAACAGCCCGATCAACCTTGCCTCTTTCACAAATCCAAATCCATGAGGCTATCCACTAGCACAGTCCTTCATTATAACTAAGTTTGTTAGCTCTCCATATTTGTTGTCTGTGTAATTGAGCCTCATGGTAGACAAAATTTCACCACAATTCATTTGGACAAAATACTAAGTGTTATCAAGAATAATACCGTCATACAGAAAAAAACTCAACACTCTAACTCCATGGCAACATTAAAAAGGACTTAGAATTTCATCTACGCACAATAGTCAAGCTACCCAGATAGGTACCAAAGAAAAAAACTCACATTCCAAGCCCAATCTATAGCAATACTTAAGCCACGATAGAGGATTTATGGAAAGGAGGTTATACGCTAACATTGTAGTTCAGTTACCTACAAAAGAGAACAACTGCAACCATTTTGACAACTTTGCCACCGAACTTAAGTCCAAAGCAGGATTGTTATTTCATCCCCATTAAAGTAAAATTGCATCAATCCTACATTTTGAAATTGTTATTATGGAACCAGAATTTAAATCTACTTGAATTGATTGCTAACTGAGCTACAACTGAAAGAACAAAGAGCTGAAAATTAAACACCCCAAAGAGCTGAAAAATATCAAAAACCCAAATATCCTTGTTGGGAGTGGTAAGCAATTATTATCTACCCACAACTGACCTCTGGCCATGCATCCATTCAAATCATCATCTAACCTATAGTGAACTTTCTGCCATTTTAACAGATCATCGTTACACAATGCAGAGACAGGTTTTGACATTTTTCTGAAAAGGGTTGTCACTATAGTCCACGACTAACATCAACTTTCACCCAAGATCTATCGCCCGATTTTATTTACTGCTCTTTTATATATGCGCGTCATAGTTAAATATGGATGGCTATACATCCAATTCTTTCATTTGATTACTCCTATGGTATTGAATACACATGTAGGCAATTGTTGATGAAACATTTTTTTCTTTTTCAACTGCTTTGTGACTATAAGCTTTTACAATTTTTAATTTTTCCAAGTGGAGCAAAATATAACATGCATATTGGCAGGTGTTAGGGGCACTTAGTGTTATTGCCAACTGTAGATAGATACCTCTACTTGTCAAAAACATATCCAATATTTTTTTAAGGTGTAAGACGATTGAGTATACAACGTTTTAGAATAGAGATTGCAATTAATTAATTTATATTTATGTTTTTCCCCTGACAAGCTTTCGACAGCTGAGATAATTTTCAAATGGAAAACATATTCAAAACAGATTAAGTCATATTTTTTAGAAATGAATAAATAAAGGCAATTTAGACAAATAACATTGGAGGAACAGTTAGACGGATAAACAGTATGGGCTAGTTAAATAAATATTCTAGGAAACTAAACATATGTATTGAATCTAGATCTAAATTATAAATCCTTAGCTTGCTCTTTGAATGTTAGTACTTCCTCACTTGTCTCTTGCCTTTTGATGGTATCCAATACAATGGATAACGTTATATCCCACCCTTGTAGCAACAAGCAATCATTATCTTGCACATTTTTCTTCATTCTTATGGAGTAATACTGCTAACATGAAAGTCTACCTACTACATGACTTTCTTGGTGATTTCATTAATTTATTCTATTGTAGCATTATTCTTCTCCTTATTTATCTTCTAAAAGAATTATTCCATCCTATATTTTATCCTAAAATCTTTGAATTCATTAGATTTCACAAATTCATTATCAAAAATTAATTCATTACAATCAAGTGCCCTAACATCATTAATCACATTCTCTCATATGTTAATAATATTAATTAAAATTCTATATTGAGGGGTATCTTCAATTGGATCATATGTGGGGATGCAAGAACTTGATTTGCCTCATCCATGTTAAATATGTTTTCCCTAATTTCTTCAATCTCTAGATAAGAATAATCAACCAAGGGTTTAACAACACTTAATTTCACTAGAGGAACCATTTGAGGGGCACATGATCCTTTTGGAAACTTAATTTTCTACATAGGTTTTTCAACCTCCTCTTCCCTTAGCCTTTATTCCTCTCCAATTGACCTATGAGGTAATGTAGGAACCCTAGGAGAAAGATTGGCAACATTGTCAATCATAGTTACATTTAGACAATGGGGTCCTTGATTTCTTTGTACTTGCCCCTCAACAATTAGGGCTAGCAATTTTTTCTTTATCCTTCTCCTTTGATAATTTTTACCCATTCTTTTTTCTTCTATGTACCTATGTGTCTGAGATAACATTCCTAGATATATCTTCAACTTTATCAAGTTCGTGATAAAATTATGCTCTTCCAAATCTTTCTTTGACCTAAAATTGATGAAGCGTTCTAGGTCACAATTTCTCTTTTTTCCTGCCTCATTCTATAGGGATGAAATAAGGGATAAATTAATTTTAACCCTTCCTTGATAGTTGTCATGAAGTAAAAAAATATAATTGAGGAAGCCAACAATGATCCCTTCTTATTTTCCCTGAGGTGAAACTTATCAATTTTATTTAATTGCCACATGATTTCAAAAAAATGCAATCATGTCTGGTATAATTCTTGGAAAAATATGTGGCTACACCTTAGCACCATATACTCTAATAAATTTATTTTAGTGGAGAAACCAATCTCCACAATTATGATCAATTCTAACATTAGGTGTTCGTTGCTTAGACAATCCCTACTAACTCAGTGTAATGACATATAAAAATGAGTAAAAGAAGAATGAAATGTTCAAATATAATGTAGTAGAGAAAGTGTACCTGGATGACTGGTGTTGCCACAACTGGAGACTCCCAAATGTTTGTTGGAATGACTGAAGAAGAATATTATGAAATGTGTATATATAATAATGATAGAATGCATCACCTGCCCTGAGCTTAGTTTACACTAAACTGGAATACGATTTAAATGCATTGTAAGAAGAATCTTATGATCATCACGCCTGAAATTAAAGTGATGGCGGGGCCAGCTAAAGCAAATTTGACGTTGATGCACATGACTAAAGCTCCCTCGTTATTCTTCAAACTACTTTAATATTTATTCTTGTATTTACCTTTTTAAGGTGTATGGCCTAAATTTCTTTTCATAATATACTATCATAGAATACAACCTAATATACTTTTTAGTGAGGAAGTACATATGTTTTATTTCTTGCAAAAAATCACACGGCAAATTACTGGTTATGGTGAAACAGAAAATATATAACAAGTGGAACAAATTGTACGACATATCAGGTAAGGATGTGTCAAATATTATTATATTTGTCTTTCTATGTAGCTTGTTCTAATTATCTTGCTGAATCAAAGATTTATTTTCATAATTTATAGCTTGAGCAATTCAGCGGAGCAATTACGCTTGAAAGCTATCCAAACATAGGACAAACGTATTATAAATCGTTTCTTTGTTGATAGATAGGTATCTATCACTTTTACACTAATACTATGTCGACCTTGTTATATGTTTGTTTTTTTTCACAAAATGAACTTTGGTAGATGACTACTCATGCTAGGAGCTTGTGGATCGTACACAAGAACTGGGCAATCAATTGGTGCTAATATCTTCATTGGTAAAGGCTTATTCCTTTGTCTCTACTAATAGTTTAAGTTTGTATTGTCTTATTTTGTTTGATTTTTGATGTGAGGTGTTTGCTAATGCAATAGTTTTGATGCAAATTTACAGGTTTACAAGTTTGGAGGAGCAGTTAAGATTCAGAGGGTTGAAGGCATACAATATACAGATTATAAGTTTGTGCTCTTTCAATAAATAGGTAAGTCTGCAAGACTTTGCATTCATATTTAAAGAAGAGTATGTATAGGCTATTGTTAAGCCTGCACTGCTTGGTCAATGAGTTGCATTAAGATAAAATAACAAAGTGGTCCCACTTGACTTGTTTGGAAAAGATGTTTTGTCATAAGTGTTAAGAATAAATATTGTAAGTCAGGTGCATTTGCTGATTTCTTCAGCCATATGCTCAAATAAATGGCTCTAACTGGTTTTAACAAAGGAAACTTTATACAATCTTAGGGCCCTTTAACATTCCTTTCATGTTAATAAAAAAGTTTGACTAACTTTGTAGGACCACACTTATCATAACAACCTTGTAGCTATCTTTTCATTATTTTTCTCTTTTGCTAAAATGCATAGTTTTCTCATAATATGGCTTGGCAATGTTACTTATACGTAAATAGGCCCTCCTCTTAACAAGGCTTTACAATATCCATCTAATATTATACATTTATTTCTAGTGATGGTTGGTATACTGACCCCAATTCTCAGCTTCCAATAGATAAAGCTTCGTAAAATTAGAAGAACTAACTAATGGGTTATTGAACGAGTATCATAAAGTGACTAAACATAATTCTATAAGCTACTTTATTTGGAAGAATTGTCAATCTTCATGATTGTTGTAAAATGTACTGGAATCTACCATTAAATTCTATGTTAGAAGAACTAACTAGTGAGAAAGCCTTGTTCTTTGATGACGAGATTCAAAAAAAATTGTTATCAATGCAAAAGAGGATTTGGGGGATTCATTTTCTGAAGTGTGCTTTTTGGATTGCTTTCACATGCATCTAGGGCCAAAAAGAGCCAAAAATTCTTCGTACATAGCTTTAGGTGACCATTTACTCGAACTGCTTTGTAGTTACTATTTACTCCAACACTACATTGGCACTATCATCTACTGATTGTTGCCATTTCTTTTTATTGGGTTATCCTCGATGTCAATGACAGGTGCTTCATCTAGTTCTTCATCACTTCCCAATACAGGCAGTTCTTCAATAAGCTGTGAGTAAAGTAAATTACTAAATCACACAAGAGCAAAATGAAACAAAGTAGAATACCCAGGGGACCAATAATATTGCCAACAGTAAAGCTAACATTGTACCATTGTAGCCATATTTGTAGGAAAAAGAATGTAGCATGATAAGTCAAGAAAAACATGTTCTAGAATGCATAAGCAAAAAAGGACTAGATATTTAGTATGTATGATATAGCTAGAATAGGAAACTATGATGCTAAAATGCAAAAACTACAAGTTCTTTGACTATAATTACTAGTACAAATTGTGTCTTGCAATTTCAGTCTTACCTAGTTCATCATATTTGACATTTTTCCCATTTTTAAGTTGTTTCCCTTGTGAGATTAAGTGTGAGCAAAAGTTCCAAGGGATATTTATATCATGGATTGACGATAGACCACATAAAAAACCTACCAAATATGTTGAAAGATTGTTAATGCATGACTCTGGAAAAGGGGAGCTTCTCTATATTACTTAATGCTTTGAAAAATTAAGAAAGCAATGGCTAGACTAGAATCAGGATAAGAACAAGCTTCTCTCAATACAGGATTTGTTCCTAGTAAAACAACTCAAGCATGCTTCTAGAAGAAGCTTAGAATGCACAATTTGCTCCTAGTAAAACAACTCAAGGATGCTTGTAAAAAAAGGCTTATCTCTTTTTTTTGTACCTATATGTCTCTTTTCAAGCATTTAGACTGCATTGAGCAAATGATTTTATTTTATTGCTTAATAACTAATTAGGATGTATCTTGTACAAAAATAACGTTATTAGATGTTATTTATCTTTAATTGAATATTTTCTTTTTGAATAAAACATAATTTAATATGCTATGATAAATATTCTACAGGATATCACAAATATAGTTCCATTGATTCTGGAACACAATCTGGACCAAACAAAAACTACCTATACATGGTTTCTCCATACCAAAACTTTTATATATTGTATAGTCTACGTTAGCAAACAATGGATGCTCCTTTCTATTACAATAATATGCTATTCCCATCTATTGTTCTATTTTTTGAAATGCGTCTATTGATATTATTGCTAATCCTAGTAAAACATACTCCTCAATTTCTTATACTACTGTTATGCAATGTAGTAGTCTTCCTCTTCTTCTTTGCATAGATTATTGGCAAACACTTTCAGTCTAGAATATAAGTAGCCAGCTTCCAAATCTAAACCCAAGAAATTGGAGACATAAAAAATCTAAGCTTAGTGTGTCATGATAACATTCTTCAATAGAAGTAGATATTGCAAAGAAGGAATGGACACAGTGCCAAGGAAATCAAGTTCTAAAGAACCTGTAAAACCAATTCAAGTAACTGAACAAGTTAAATTGAATCAAATGAGATTCAACTACAGTAAAAAAAAAACAAATATAAAGGTGTAAGGAGACGCCCATGGGGTCGTTTTGCAGCAAGAATTAGGGAGCCTAGATCTAAGAAACATCAATGGCTTGGAACATTTGATATGATTAAAGAGGCTGCAAATGCTTATGAAATAGCTACTAGTTAGATGGAAAGAACTAAGGCAAGTACAAATTCCAAGTATATCATTTCAAGCCCATGTAATTTCTCTAAAGATGCTTTGTTTCCATCTTACAAAGACGATTCTATAGCCAAAGCAAATCAACTTTTTGTTGAAACTTCCAGATTAATTCACCATCCACTATCTAATTATATGTGTAGTAATTCAACACATATGATACAAAATTTTAGGGCCAAAGAAGTAGCAACAAAGTATGCTGAGTCAAATACAGGTCTATTGGACGAAGTAATCTACAAATACTTTCCAAATTTACATTACACTACTGCTATTGAAGAAAAGCAGGAGAATGGTGGTACATATCAAGTGGAAAATGCAAACGTTGACAACTTGATAGCCACAAATTATGACTGTTTTTACATGAACCATGTGAAGTGTATGATTCTTAACACCAAGTTTAGATATCAATTCCCTATTATAGCAGTTCTAAATTGTAATAGTACAAAACAATAGATTATGTCATTTGATATGGAGATTCAATGTTATTATTTCTTACTAATTAATTTCCTCGCCCACTATTTTTGTAGATGATGCAACAATTGTTGAGAGTTTTGTGAAGCAATCTCCAATGTTGTTTGAATATGCTACCATTTCCAACGAGATGAACACAACTGAATACAAATCAAGTCTTCAACATGTCCTTCGGCATCCCGACATGGATACTAAGAACATAAACAAGAACATTCACAATGGATGTTGTTGTCTCACTAAGGAACCTACTAATTCCATTGCCATAGAACAACTCAACAACTGTGAGATCTACTCACACATTGCAATGGAAGTGCAAAAAATAAAGACAACACTACAACATATGGAGAAAAGCATAAAGTTGTTGATGGAATCTAATGCAAAAACTATGCACAATTTCCCAACCATGCTCTCCTTTTTTTAGAGTTTCAATTTCTAGAGACATGCAAAAATGCATATAATTTTCACAACTTTGGAAATCTGTATAATTTGACTAAAATCACTTTCTATTTCATATTACAATTCTAAAACAAAAATTGACTTTAACAGAATTATTTGCTATAGATAGTTTTCTAATTTGATTTTAGTAATTTTCTATTTTCTTATGTTTATACTTCCTTGTATATGCATGTGTTAAAATATTAAGAATGCAAATGAATGCAAAATATTGTTGTCTATTTCTTAGTTTTTAAATGCAATGTTTTCCTTCCAAAAAATTATAGATCAAATATCATTTAAATCAATATTTTTAACTCTTATAAAAATTCCACTTGCACTATACATTTTAGACAAATTAATGCATTTATGTTCAACTCTTTTCCAACTTAGATATATGCAAATAGTTTTAATCACTACAAATATTTAAATATTTCTCTGCAATTAGAAAACAACAAAATAAGAATAGTAATTCTCAATAATTATAAATTCAAATATATTGTAATGACATTTGGGAATTAACTACATTGCAAAAGGCAAAGAGGCAAGTAACTAAGAAAACAACATAAAAAACCATTGAAAGCAAAACAAGCGAAAAAATCAAAGGCATTACTAGACATGGGAAAACAACAAGTTATAGATGTAGACAATTACCAATTCAAAAGTCATGCTCAGCCTTGCAATATTGATATTGCATTAAAAGGCGAAGGACTATATAGAATGACAACGTTTCAATACAATGTAGGTGATTGTTTATTTGATTCACTAGAACTAGACTACTCAATTATCGTTACACATCAACCCAACTACGAAATGGGACTATTGATTTTTTCCTCACCTGTCTTGCAAAAAATGAAAAAGATGCAATAAAGTCATATAACTATGAATTGGATCCAGAAAATATATGGAAATTACATGGCGTACATGATCACACAACATATCTTCGTAGAATGTGATTATCTGCAAAACTAGGTCCTCCTAACAAAGAAATTAGACTATGGGGAGATGTATTTTGCATTCAATGGCTATCCAAATGGCTAGATATACAAATATGTCTCTGGCCAATGACAACAGGAAAAAACTATTTACAATTCAACAAATCAGCCCTTGGAGAGTCCTCAATTCTCTTTCATGATGCAAATGCTTCCAATGGCCACTTCGAGCCACTTTTAAGGAGTAAAAAAGAATCTTTAAAATACCAACCTTCAACAAAACTTCATCAACTCAAACAATTGATTAGGAATAATAATTACAATCAAAGTACCAAACATTTTAAACAAAAAAAAAATATTAAAACAAGCATCACACATCCAAAAGCACAAATGATAGATGTAGAAAATTATCAAATCAAAGGCCAAATTGAAGTTTCTGACATTGATGTTGTACTTAAAAATGAAGGACTTTTTAGAATTAATAATTTTAAGTACAATGTTGGAGATTTCTTGTTTGAATCATTAGAGCTCTTACTCAATTATCAGTACACATCAATCCAACTACAAAATGGAGCCATTGATCACTTCTTAACCTATATTAAAAAATGTGAAAAAGAGGCAATTATATCATTGCACCGTGACTTGAACCCTCAAGCTCTACATGATTTACACCAAGTGCAAGAGCTTGAAACATATCTATGCAAAATACAACTATCAACAAAACTAACTACACTTGACAAAGAAATTGGACTATGGGGAGATATATTTTGCATTCTTTGGCTATTAAAATGGCTAAATATAAAAATATGTATTTGGTCAAAGACAACAGGTAAAAAGTACTTGCACTTCAATGAATCAATCGATTCAGACTCTTATTCCATTCTCTTCCACGATGAAACTCCTCAAAGTGGACATTTTGAACCACTTCTACCACACCTTACATACAATCTAAACTACCAAGCACCAACAATGTTCCCACAAATTAAACAATTCATAACAAACAATTATCAAAATCAAATATTACATCTAATCAAAAGGAAAAAGCCAAAAAAAATCAACAATACTTCACTGCGCAAAATCAAAAAGCAAATACGCAACAACCGGCCAGTCACATCTACAATCTCAAAGGAAAAGACCTCACTCTCACCAATAGAAATATTTGAAAAAACAATCCAAGACACACCAAAAAATGCATGTGCAATTTTTCAAATGTTGTATTTCAACAAAGACAAATACAAACAAACCTACTACAATTTAATACAATCTATTGATCCAATATTGGAATATTCTATTTGTCAAAGATGCCTTACATCATTGAAACAATCCATGCTTCCTAAATATGCAACACCACATAATATTCGAACAAACAAACCATTGAAATATGTATAAACTCTATCACAATTAGAAGAACAACTTGTCTCACTTAGAATTGCATTTGCTCAAATTTGGGAACTAGGATATAAAAGGTCACAAATAGGATTAACTGGTTCCATCATTAATGTTCCAGTCAACATGAACATTATACAAAAAACACTACCACAATCTATTGATCAAACATCAACAATTGTTGTTTCTCTTAAGAGACGATTGGAATACAAAAATGCATTCCAAAAAGGCATGGTATGACCAAATACTATTATGCATGCATTGACCCAATTAAGCGAAACTATGCTTTACATAATGGAAAATGTTGAAATAAAAAAGATTGGGAAGAAGCATTTCGAATCAATGATCAAAATCAACAAAGCAATGAAGAAAGTACAACATAAAGAGAATCAGAAAGTGACACAAACCATCAATATCCCTTTGAATCTTTAATCCATGGATTCACTGAATCTAAATCTATACATAAAATGCAAGAAAAAACTATAGAAATAGCACTTGAACAAGACAATTCTCCTATTGGAATCTTTAAAGATAAATATTCTGGAGAGATGAATTTCCCTACACTATTTTTTGGCAATCCACATGATGATTACATTGTAAAAAAATTTAGATACCAAAAAATTGCACAATGGGAGTTACTACATTCAAATAGACAATTTTCCTACCACATAACAAACATATTTTTCAAGACCATTAAAATACTCATACAACAAGTTATGTCTACAATGTGGATAAGAATTCGTAGAGGTCAACTAAAAGGAATAAAGCTACTAGCTAAAGATGTCAAAGACAAGCCCAATCTAAAGAAGATACTCAAATAAGATATTGGCTATACTGATTTCAAAAGGATACGAACATCTCCTGATTATTTACAACTTAAAAATATGTATTTGCAATGATATGACAACTAGGACCACCTACTTTTTTTGTTACATTTACTAGTACTGAACAAAACTGGGATCCTCTATCCAACACACTTGAAAAATTACATACTACAAGTCAATCAAGATCACAACAACAAGTACCTTATAGCCAAAATCAAAATCATATATTCAATCTCATCAAAAAAGATCCAATTACTTGTGCACGTTACTATAGACATAGAATAAATGCAATCAAAAGATTAATATTTATAGATGATTCTTTCTTTGAAAATGTCTTAGACTATTTTTCTGTAATTGAATTCTAGAATCATGGAAATGAACATGATCACTTTCTTCTATGGATAAGAAATGCACCTATCTATGGCAAAGATAGCAATGCAAATATTATAGACTTTGTAGATAAGTACATAACTTGTAGCATAGAGCATCTACAACCTCATATAGCTATATTACACAAGCATCATCATACAAAACAATGTAGGAAAACAAAAAAATCCATGTGCAAATACAATTTCCCATTGCCCCCAATGAACAAAATTATAATACTCGATCCACTGGTAGACAAGAATCAAGATATAATTTCAATTGCCAAGAATATCTTTTCAACCTTGGAAAAAGGAACATACAAAACATCCTTCTCATTTCAAATGTTCCTAGATCAAATGGATATCAATGAGGACAACTATATCATGGCTATAAGATCAACACTCCATAGGCCTACACTACTATTACAAAGGAAACCATCCCAAATATGGAACAATAGTTTCGCAAAGAAAATTCCCCAATTATGGAAAGCAAACACAGATGCACAATTTGTTCTCAATGCATATGCAACAACAATGTATTGTAGCTCTTAGATGACAAAGGTTGACAAAACAATGACACAAGCATTCAAAAGAATATGTAAAGACCACCAACATAACAATATTGATGCAATAAAGATGATAACCAAGCTTGGAAATTCTTTACTTAATTTGCAACAAATGTCTTCACAACAAGCTACTCACATTGCCTTATCCCTTCCACTAAAGTATAGCTCAAGGAAATGTATATTCATTGATACAAGGCCTAAAAATGATTGCACTTTTGTTTTGAAATCGATAAAACATATAGCCAAAGAACCAGATGAATCAAAAAATGTAATTTGTAAATCTCTAATAGACTACTATGTAAAATGGCCCCTACATTGGTTGGGAATATGCCTTGCAGAATTTGTTGCAAATTACAACAAGAATGACAATAGAATCGAACCAAAGATAAAATCAAATGTTATACGATTTATCAATTTCAATAAACATGTTTATCTAGAAAATCATTGTAGAGAGCAATTACTACTTTATGTCCCCTTTACAATGCATGAAAATGCATTGAAACATAATTTCAATTCATGGCAAAACGCTTACATACATCATGAGAAAACAATTCAGCTTAACTGTACAAATTTCAATTACAATGTTCACTTCGGATGGGGTGACATCGACAAAGCTATACAAGAACTAAATACTCAAGATGAAAACAATGTCAATGAGACTTATATTGAACATTATAAGAAAGCTTAGGAGCACTATGACATACAAGTAGATTTCCAAACTACCAACCACATCAACTTAAATAGTAAAAGTCTCCATACAATTGAAATTATACAATACCCTCAGATAATGGAAAACAATGAGTACTACAAATTACGACAAATGTTAAACAAAGAGCAACAAGCAATTGTAAAGGACATTGTATTAAAAAAAATGAAAGATATTAAAACTCCACTACACTTATTCTTGACTGGTGGAGCTAGAACATGAAAAAATTTCACTGCAAAAGCCATATACCAAGCACTCCTTTGCATCTATAGTAATTCTATTGACAACGACCTGGACAAGCCCAAGGGACTACTAACTGCTTATACAGGAAAAGCAACTTACAACATAGGTGGAGTAACACTACATTTAGCGTTCCACATACCTTTCAACAAATCAGATTTTATTCCATTGAATATTGAAACATTGGATACAATGTCAAAGCACTATCAACAACTACGTGTCCTTCTCATTGATGAAATCTCATTAGTGTGTTCTACATTTCTATGCTATGTTGACAAGCAATTATGAGATATAATGCAAATGCCAACTACATACTTTGCAAATCTTGATACAATCTTTTGTGGAGATCTTTACCAAGCGCAACCCGTACTTGACTCTAATGTTTTTGAAAATAAATCAACAATATTTGAACTAATGCCTTACAATTTTTGGAATGACAATATAAAATGCTATTCTTTGATCCCTACCATGCGACAAAGAGATGAGAAATTCATAGCAATTCTCAATTGAATTTGTGTCGGATCACAAACAAATGATGATTTGGATTTTCTTAATCACCATTGCTTACGTCTAACACCAATAGACCCAACATTTCCTTTTCTCTTCTATAGGAGAAAAGATGTTGATGAACACAATAACAAAATGCTATCAACCATTCTTGGAGATATCATTGTATTAGATGCAAAGGATGAACATGATGATAACTATGATGGAATAAGATCATACAGTCTTAGAGCTACTCTACCAACTCAAATATGTGTCAAACCAAATATACTTGTAGAAATATATGCTGGAAACTACAATACACAGGATGGTCTAGTCAATGGTTCAGATGGAATATTCAAAGCATATACAAAACACAATGACTTGGATATAGTTTGGATCAAATTTAATGACACAAAAATTGGGCAACAACAAATAAAAAAATTGGCATACTATTATACTGAAAACATTAAGGAAGATTGGGTACCCATACTTTGCATTTCTCTAGGCCCATCCACACATCAATCATTAAAAAAAAAAAAAATTAGAAAACAATTTCCAATACAATTAGCTTGTGCAAGAACTATACATCGATCCCAAGGGCTTACAATGGATGGTATGGCATTTGATCCAAGTGGGATTACACAACATGGAATAACCTACACAACACTATCATGAGAAAAATCCATCCAATCATTATTCTTGCTCAAACCTCTAAATGAAAAAAATTTCAAAGTGAAGAAAAGAATAGTCCTCGAAATGCAACACCTTCAAACAAATGCCCAATGGATATTTGAAAATGAAAAAAAACTTCATAATAACATCCCGCAAATTTCTATGTGCACATTGAACACACGTTCCTTACGTGCACATATAAATGACATTCTAAATGACCATGACATAATGGTAGATGTCTGATATCTTATGTTTACAAGAAACACACATGCATCCATCTCAAACTAACAATATATTTCAAGATTTCAATTCCTTTGGTTTATGCAACATACATGGCATTTTTACTTTAGCTAAAAACAAAATTATTATATCTAAAACAACACAAAATACAACACCAAACATTGAAGCCTTCACAATAGCAATAAATCAAACTAACTTAGAGTTGAATGTCTGTAACATCTATGCAAGACCCATCACTCCAATCTCAGAACTCTTAACAACGATCGATACAATACTTACACATATAACCACAAAAAACATCTTTTATATTATAGGAGACTTCAATATAGACATGAATATAGAAACAAAAAAGAAAAAAATTACTCTCTAATCATATGGAAAAGAAAAAAATACAATTCGTATTAAACCAAGCACACACTATAAACAAACCACTAATTGACCATGTCTGGTGTAATTCAAACACACATGCATCTTCCACCTACAAATTGGAAGCATACTGGACTGATCACCTTGCCACATTCATAAATTTCAATCCTAATCAACAAAATTACTATACTTTAGATTCTCACTAACCATATGAAAATATTGGTCCTCTTCTACAACATTACTACATTACTATGATTATTTCTAATATGCTACCTATCTTAACCCAAATTCTTGTTTCAAAATTGTATGCTTATTTCATCATGTTTAACAAATATACTAATGCATCTTTACAAAAACCAAATAACTTTTTTGTCTTTGCAGCGAAAAACAATTACTTCTCTAATTGTTCAAGCATACTATCTTAGCTGATATTTAACATAAATTACTACAATTTCATTGTATACAATCCAACACCAAGGATTATTATTGCAAGAAAACAATGGAAAGTAGCAAGAGAAAAAGCAAGAAAGAAGCAACAACACAACTAGAAACACCGAAAAGGTAGTCAACACACAATTAAATTTCCACTGTGCTATTCACTTTTCCAATGCTCAAGCTTTTCTATTATATTTTGTACAGATCAAAAATTGGAAGCCCCCATTCCATATCCATTAAGGATCTAAATACACGAAAAGTTGGAAACACTTTTGAAGGTGACATAATTGTAGTGTACAAATCCAACTTGGACAAAGTCAACCAATCACTCACACTTTCTACTTGACATCAAAGATAGTCATTCAGACATGGACAAAGCACAGGTACATAGATGCTTCATATACTCCTCCTCCACAACTTTAAATTAATTGCTTTCTTCTTTCTACCATTACAATTCATATATTAAATATAATTTACTCGCATTTAACAAACAGTTACAGTTGTAACACGACAGTTTCACACAACAGTTCTTAGAAATGGAAAACTTGGTGCGAGAAGACAAGTTTCCACCAATGTTATTCAAAAATATTGTAAGACGGAAAGAGCCAGAGAACAAATTCATAACCATCAAAGCAACATATATTTGCAAACTAAACAACAAAAGAATAATGGAAAGGCTACAAAAACTTGTCCAATCAACATTTCAGGTAATCAATTCAAATTTGTTACTTCCAAAAAATATTATTAAATTTTCTCCTCTACATAACAATATTGTTTCCATATATGTTTGAGATACAGGGAATTTTAAAAGTTGCCAACCCTTTCCATGCATTTTGTGCCAACTACAACTTCAAGTTTGAAAATTATGGAACACTAGAAGACCAACTTTCCTTTTGTGCAAGATGTAATGATGACGTGAACTATATATTCTCCCCTTTGCTAAAAACAATTCTTATACCTGAAAACAAACAAATAATACATTGCTTTGTTGATAAATCCATTGTGCAAATGTTACTACCTAAATTGCACAACACCACCTATGAAGACTACATTGATGAAAAATCAAACATCATCTTCATGTTACGGTATTTCTCGGCAAGGGGGAGCTTCACGTTGAACCATAACAACATCATCATCAATGCCAGCCATCTTCAAAAATAGCCAACAAAATTATTAAAGGTATGTAAATTATTTGCCTTTAATATTTACCTCTATGCATGTCACTATTAAGTCAATATTGTGCTATATAACAATAATCACTTCCTAATATCCGCATTTACTATTTGCAGGCCAAAGATTAGCTTCGAAAGGTGACACTATAACACTTCTTCAAGCTGCACACCATCTATAAAAGTTTCCTAGAATATTTATTTACAATACTACATGTCAAATACTAGAAGGACATTTCTTCTTTACAGTTTCATTTTCTATGGTCCCTATGACTAAATGCAAACTTTATAAATATATATTTCTATTTCTAATCAGATTACATCCTTATTAATGCAATTTCACTAAATATTTGTATTGTGTCAAGTTTCAAAATATTTATTTCCTAAGCTTACTATGTCAACTTATTTCATTTGTACTTATTCAATAAATTATCTCAATTATCTATGCTTCATAACATTGCATTCAAAAGTTTACTACATTTATATTTTCAAATTTTTAAAAAATTAGACATTCTTAGTATATTTTACTATATTTAGATGATGTCCACATTAATCATTGACTTATAAATCAATTCATTTATTTTCTCAAAATTTCACGTGTATTAAAATCCAAAATATCAATAATTCTATCTAAATTAGGCTTCCATATGTCTCTATTCCTTCTAACTCTCCCCACTACCTACTAACAATTTAACAATCGACAGAAACATGACACAACTGCGTCTCTTATTAAAATCAATTCTTTATGTCAATGAACCTTTAGTCTATTCATAAAGTTGAATAATTTTAAATGATTTCACTAAAAATCAAGTCTTGTTAAAAGCGAGACCCTAACACCATATAGAATAGTAAAAATAATCTTATATAAAATCCTCCTCTAAAGAAAAACGCCACTCTTCAAGTTGTCTTCAATCAAAATCAAAGTCAAAATATAAGAGCTCGCTTTACCTGTCCACTTCAAGTAAATTTCTCGCTCAAACTTTTCCTTAACTGTTTTCTAATTATAGGTAGCCCACTTAAAAAAAAATTGCCATTACTCCAATCCAACTTTCTTATAACTGATGGGAAACGTTTATTTTTCTCTTCTGGGCACTGACCCAAACACGGAAATAATTTAAGATTAGAAGAAACGTACGTAATCATCCCTGTAAGGGAGTGAAACAAATTTTGTTTTAAGCAGAAAGAAGATACTTTTCAAGGACTGAACATGGCGAAGATCACAATGGGGAAGAAATAATGCTCCCCTTCCATTAATACATTTCAAAACCGGAGAAACAGTAATCACAAAACGAGAAACAAAAAGAACGTTGAGATTGATTTGGTAATAAAAGATCACATAGCAGTAACCTGTAACCATAAGTTATAGCCCAGTACACCAGAAGCTGTAAATGCAGACATGATTACGATCTGAAGCTCAGAAGGGATAGAATTATATGTTGAGCAAATGGATTCAAACTCTCCTGCAGTGAAATAAAAGAGGTGGGCAAAGGAGGAGACTAAGGTCGAAGGTCTTGCAAGGTCAAGACCAGCCATCCATTACAATAACATATTACAAAGCTCGGGTAGGATAGCGCCACAATGAATCTGCAAACGCGCAGGCTTTCAGAAGCTCAATACTTTTGAATATTATCGCCGCTCTGCTCGTTTCACTGTGCCTTCCAAACATATTGAAAATGTAAGAAAAAATCACAGGAAGAAGAGATCTGCTAACCTCATCTGCGCCTCCGGTATATTTTCGTTCTTCTGCTTCTCAGCAGTGTTTCAGATTTTATGATTAAAGTTTTGCTGCATGTTACAAATTTTGGGTATCGAGAAAAAGTTTTTTAAAATGCGAAGATCACGTGGGCTGAGAAGAATCTTCGCGTGTCAGCGAAATTTGTGGGGTATATTTCCCATGAAAAGTGGCCCCTGCCAGTCAAAAGTTTCCATTCATTTTCTAAATTTCTATCGAATGACGAACTTATTATTCCCCTAAATTTATCGGGCAGCGGAGTTTTGTGAAAAGAAAAGATGATCATGTGACTCTGTGGAAAGCCGATAATAAGGAGAGTGTGCAACGTGCCGGTGCAGTAAAAGGCTGCAATCTTTTTTTCAATTAATTACATACGTACGACGTAAGCGGTCTCAATAATTTCACATTTGCAGAAAGATGATGTCATAGCCCAGTAAGCAAGCCAGGTGGTTTATATGGCCATGTAGATTTCTTGAGCTGGGTTTAAACAGCACACACTAAGCGCTGGGCTTCTCTTAATTGCAACCCTTCGTTTCTCCATTTCCGTTTGTCGTAACTACATTCATATCGTGATGTAACATCTCTTTCCCCTCCTATCAATTGTCTTTTCGTAATTTGGAGCTGTTAATTTATTACTATTAATTTTTAAACAATCAAATCATATTTTTATATAGAGTAATATATTTATATTTTTGTTTTAAATTATATTTATATTATATAAATATTTATATATATAAACATAAATAATATTATACTATTATATGTATATGCTTATGTTATATAAATATTTATATAATAAAATTATCTATGTATTAGAAAGTTGTCTTTTTTCACGATGTCACTCGCTACTACATCTCCCATCCATCACTCTTCCCCTGCACAACAATATGTTTATTTCCCTACATCTTGTGGCAATGCTTCCTATGGCCTTCCAAGTTCGATGTGGGTGGGATTTCTTCGAGCTTGGGTTTTGTCCCTGCAGTTTTGATGGTGTCGTGCCTTACATCGGGTCGGGTTTCTATGTGCCCTAGCTATGTTCGTTTGCAGGCTCTTCATCCTCCCCTTGCTTCTCATCCCAGGGGCTCTGGGGTTGTTCTGATGGCTCCAAATTCCCTCTTTGCGCTATGACAGATTCTATTAGCGAGGTGGAGACAACAGTTGTGCAATGATCCTCCTTTAGGGATGTTGCTATTGGGGTGGGCCTTGAGAAAGAGCACAAATCCTCAACCTGGGATACTTGACCAAGGAAGGGTTGTTTGGCTAATGCTACATTGGGGTCCTCTAAGTCCAGCCTGAAAACCCTCATTAGACGGGCTCCTTCTTCTTTGAAATGTTTTTTTTAGAAGTTGAAGAAAGAGGTCTTTGAAGGTGAGCAGTTTTTCACCTCCAATGGATTGATTGGCCAGTTCAATCATCTTTGGAAAAAATTATTAGAACTATACAACTCGATCACATAGGCATGACAATCTATGCTCAAAGATAATATTGAAGTTTATCCTTGTGCTCAAGGGTTCTTCATTGTGGTGTTTGATTGTAAATAGGATAGGGATGCCATCCTACATGAAAGATGGTGATGGGGGCAAAGTCCGCTCCTCAAACCATGGAATCCAAATTTTAATCCTTCCACTAAATCCTTTTCGGTGAAGCCTGTATGGGTTTGTCTTTCGAATCTCTCGTTACAGTTTTGGTTTGAGGACTACTTCCAAGAGATTGGTGACTCTTTGGGAGTCTTCCTGGCAGTGGATTCATACACTTTCAATTTCGCTCATACAACCCTTGCTTGCATCCTTGTGGACATGGATGTCACAAGGGACCTCCCCATTGATGTCACTTTCAAGATTGTTGATCGATGTTGGACTCAACTTTTGGATTATGAAGGCCTACCTTTCTGATGTCGAAGGTGCTCTGAATCTAGACATATGGCTAATTCTTGCTCCAAAAACATAAAAAACTTAGAGCTTTAATCTTGGTGGTCAGATGCCCTTCCTCATCATTATTTGATTGTAGCTCCTTAAAAGGTTAAGGAGAATGAACTTCCCCTTGTAGGAGGTTGATGCAGTGTTGGGGGGCAAGCATTCTTTTCCTGTTGTTGGGGGGCTACTACACTTGCATAGGAAATAGATTTGTTGAATGGGGGAAAAATTAAATCAGCCAAGGTGGTTGGTCCTTTCCCAAGCTCAATAATTGCAACATCTTCAGATATGTTAGTTGCATCTTCAAGCTTGTCAATGGATGTTGGTGTGGGGGGGGGGATTCCCTTAACTGAAGTTGATCCTAATACACTAGCTTTTTCCCCATCAATACTATAATGGATAGAGGTAAAGAGGAAGAAATCCTTGTCAGGTAAACACCATATGGTGCTCAGACCGGCCTCAAAGGGGGGCAATGATGGCCAAAAAAATAAAATTTTAGAGTAGGGTCTCTTTGGAGAATACAAGTTAATAAATTGTTGTTTAGCATGTTTTAGGGATACTTTGCCTACCCATTTTGGGTGTTGTTTTTTTGTTTCACCCCTTGTGATAAGGGCATATGCATCGATGTACTTTATTTTATCTCAATAAAACCTTTCTCTTATGTATCAAAAAACAAAATTATATAATAAATATATAATTACATAACATAAATATATAAATATAATATTATAATATAAATATAGATATCTAAATATTATATTATAATATTTATATAATAAATAGTAAATGTAATATAAATATAAATATATATATAATAGTTTATAATATGTATAATATATATTTTATATATTGGGAAATAGGGAAAAATGAGCGAAGAAGACCAAAAAAAAAATGCAAGCGACTTGGGAGGGAAAGCTTGGGGTGATATCGAAGAAGATAGGAACTCAAGGGAGGAGTTTGTTGTAGGAAGAAGAGCGGATGGAAGGAACCACATCCCATAGTGGGTTTTCAAAGGTGAGCGTTGGGTGGACGTGTACCATCTGGATGTCTGATTCAATGCACATTGGAGAGTAGAAAACCAAGGTTAGTGGCCACGCCATAGATGGAAGGGTTGGAGCAAAGAAAATGGTCTCTCTTGGTTGCAACTGCAAAGTTGGAGTCCTCAAAGGAGAGTGGCAATGCTAGTTCAGAGGTAGGAGTTTTAAAGGAAAAGACAAAGCAGCCAAACCACACTAAAATGAAATAGAGACATAAATGGATGACGTGGGTGGATCTAGGAAAATAAATCTGAACCGAAGATTTTTGGAATGTGGGGGCTCTCTTACACTTCTAGGGTTTTGCATCAAAAGGAGAGAGGTACCAAAAATCTTGATGACTCACTCAAGAATAATCCCTTGAGATTCCAATGCAAACGAGATTGAAATCTGTCAAAGGGGATTGTCTTGAGGGCTGAAAATAGAAAAGAGGGTTTACCACTAATGCAAAACTTAGAAAATGTAGGATGTTTGAAAACACAGTGTAGTATGCAAAAAAACCTAGAAAGATGAATAGAAATGCAAGTAAAACAGAACAAGAAAGCAAAACAAAAAGTGTGCACTTGAAAATGTGTAGAGGCTAGAATGAAGACTGGAAATGCTACTAATTCTAAAATTTTGACCTACTGGGACTCATTCGCCATTCTGGGTGAATCAGTCCCAGATCTGGAAAAATACATCGGAGCATGTTTCAGCCAATGGGTATCTGAATCTACATAAATCTCTGAAAAATAGTTACAGTGGGACTCATTCACCACTAATGGAAAATGAGTCCACTTTGACTTTTCTGAAAACCCAAAAGTGGAATTTGTAGCTCTTGGTTTGCTTTTTTTGTACCTCTAGGTGTCTGGATTCAAAACCCTTATTTATGACACTGTAAGTGAATTTTTGTGGATATTTTGACCTAGCCAATAAGGAGATGACTTCAACAAGTTTGCAACTTATTCTTCAATAATCTCCGATCCTTCAAAGTACTCGGATCTGCAACCACACAAAGAAAGAAAGAGAAATGTTGAATGTTAGGGAATGGGGGTTTGCCTTGGTCAAACCTCTTTTAGGTAATTAAAGCAAAATGATGAAATAAGATAATGAAGCATGAAATATGAAACAATGCAATTAGAAACTTTCCATGATGATAGATCTTGTATTGCTACAACAATGGATGAAGAATCTTCCCTTGAATGCCTTAGAAAACTATCTTGATGACTTAAAATGCTAAAACCCTAGCTTGCTTGACTTGAGATGGATAATGAATGATGAATGAATCTTGAATTAGGGTTTAAAATCTTATTTATATAGGAAATCCACCTAAATGCCCGTTAATTTGATCCCCAAGGCTGACATTGAAGAAAATTAAACTTAAACCCTAATTTTTCCTACTCAAACCTTGAAAATGGCCCAAATTGGACTCATTCACCATCCTAGGTGAATGGGTCCCACTTGGATGGGACTCATTCGCCCAAAGTGGTGAATGGGTCCCATAGGGCTCTTTTGCCAACTGGGATGTCGGGGAGTGAAGAAATTAGGTTTATATGTTGATCTAGTTGGGTCTTTGATCAAAATAAGCCTTGGGATGCACAATATGGGATCATAGGGGCCTATTAATGATAATGTAAAGGGTGATTAGGGCTAGGGACACAAAGTTCAATGTGAAAGTGTGATTAATTACACTTTACAACATTATAATGAGGTCCACATAGCCTAGAAGGGCACAACATTCAATGTGAATGTGTAAAACACATTACCACACTAAGTTAAAACCAAGCTTAATTTACAAGCCTTCTAGATTAATGTGAGAATGCAATTAAATACATTTTACAATATTGAATTAAGGGGAAAATAAGTCCATTAGACTTAAATTCTTAATAAAAGTCTAGAAAAGTGTGAAAGTCATTTACAACACCTTTACAAGACATCGATAAATGTATTTTATTCAGTTTGCAAGGGCCCAAAACCTAATGTGGATGTGAAGAACACCTCACAACACTAGACCAAGGCAACGTTAAGTCTAATTTACCATTAATTATTCCCATATCAAGCAAGGAGTACTTTTTTCTATGCTACAAAATCTTCAAGGTTGGATTCATCTGGTAGCTAGCAAAGCAAGAAGGATTCCATTTTGGAGCATGGGTGGTAGGATCGCATAAGTAGGCCTTGGAAAGGAAAGGAAAGGTGGTAATCGATGAAGGACCCTCTCATAAAGATGAAGATTTGATAGGTAAGTCACCAAACTCTAGTTTTTCAAAGCAGTCGATTACTTTGAATAAGGATCAGCTAGGAATCTCAATAGAAAGGATAAAGGAAATTGGGGTTTTTTGTCAAATGGGGGGTGGCTGGTGGGACCTAGAAAGTATAAGAAATTGATGTTGGGAGAAATGAGGAAACTAGATCCAGATTAGGGCTTTATTGAATGCATTTTTTTGTTAGAATTCCCCTACAAAATAGAAAATTGGAATGGTCTTTGCAGTGGACCACAATATCTTGATAGTGTTGGGATGCATCTAATCGATTAGTATCCCAACATTTCCCCCTGGAAACATAGAACTAAGGAGGGGTTGGTTTAGGTTCATCTTTGCAACCTTCCTGCTGAGTATTGGGAAGAAGACACTCTCAAAGTAATTGGGAGAAGCCCGAGGTCACTCATCTCGATGGATAAAAAGGTAGAAGATAGATGTCTAGGTACATACACCAGATTTTGCTTGGGACTGACTCCACACCAGACTCTGCCCCAGGAAATAAAGATTCATGCTGGTGAGGGGTCATGGCTTCAACGTGTGGTGAGGGAATATTAGCTAAAATTGTGCCCTATGTTCAAATCTAAGGATCATGGGCATTTGGAGTGTAGGATAATTGTGAAGGTAAGTAAGGCCAATGGGTATGAATGGGGACTAGTTCAGGATGGGGTTGCTAAGGATACCTCTATATAGGGGAATCTCTGTGCGACTGGAGACCAAGAGGAAGGGGATCCAATTGCAAACATAAAGGCGATGGAAAACCAAGCAATTGTGGGGGGATTTGCATTGAAGACCAATTCACCAGTCCCACATTAGCATATATATGTGGTATGAAGGAGACTTGGGTGTTGGAGGTGCATAGTCCTATCAACTCAGATGTTGAAATGGATCTTATTTCCCCACAAGAAACTGTGGGGGATAGAGACATGGTAGAGATGGATAGGGTGGAAGAGATTGTTGGATTGAAAGAGGAAATTGGGGAGGGGTTTGTGCAAGGGGATGTGGATGACTCAAGGGGCCCAAATCTTGATGCTCCCTATTCAGGAATGGAGGAAAGTGAAGAAAAGCCAGAATTTGAAGATGAAGAGGTAGGTGAAGAGGAGGAAGGGGCCTTGTTGGAGGAAAGAATGTTGGAGCAAACCCAATCAAAGCTAAAGAAACCAAACATAAAGAAGAAAGAAAAACACGGGCCAAAATCAAACAAAGAAAAACTGGAGATTGCAGCTAATGCAGCTGGACAAATGAAACTAAGATAGGGAAGGATTGCATCCTTCCCCAAGGGAAATGAGGGCCATAACATGGAATGTTAGGGGCATTAGTGCCCCTAACAAATGGCATCTGGTCAAACACCAAATTGACCTATCTAGAGCTGACATTTTCTTATTGCAAGAAACAAAATTGTGTAAGAGGAAAGTGACAAAAGACTAAGTTGTTGGAGGCAATGGAAGGGCCACTTTGTTGAAGTTGAAGGCACATCAGGAGGATTAGGCCTCATTTTGAACCCCTTAATAGTTGAAGGGGAAGTCGTTTTGAAGCACAAGAGTTGGATCATGATAAGATGCAAAATGTTGCAAAGGAATGCACATTTTTTTCTCATTAATATTTATGGATTGATTTCCACAATTGATAAAAGGAATTTGTGGCAATAGATCACCAATAGATTGAAAATTTTCAGTGGAAAAAGGGGAATCATACTAGGGGATTTCAATGCAATGTTGAAAAATGAAGAGAAGAAGGGTGGGTTACTGAGGATCACAAATGTGCAACGAGATTTTCAAGACTTTATAGATAACAACCAGTTAAAGGATGTGCAAACCAAGAATGGGGTATTCACATGGTCGAAAAGGAGAAAGGGCTTCAAAAACATTACAGAACGGTTGGACAGATTTCTACTCTTTAGTGAGTGGGAAGGACAAGCGATTTTGTAGGAAGCAACAATTTTTCCATTCATAGGGTCAAACCACCTTTTGGTACAACTAACAATCACATTAGATGAGCCCCCAAGAGGCAACCCTTTCAAATTCGAGAATATGTGGTTAAGGGATGAAAAACTCCCAAACCTGGTAGTAGACTGGTGGCACAAGTTTGGATTGGGAACCACTCCAATTTGTTCAAGATCACTAAGAAGTTGGGCTGTGTTAAGGCTAAATTGAAAGAAAGGAATAAGACACATTTCAAGAATACCTTTCTAGAAAAGGAAAAATCAGAACAAAATCTTGCGACCTTAAATAAGCACATCATGACGAATGGGATGGGAGAAGAGAAGTTTGAAACAAAAAATCCATAAAAGATGAATTGGTGAAAATCTTGAAAAGAGAAGAGTGTTTTTGGAGGCAAAAATCTAGGGAGACTTGGTTGAAGGAAGGGGACAAGAACACAATTTTTTTTCACAAAAAAATTGTCGCTAATTGAAGTAGAAATAGAATCACATAAATCAAGAGAGAACATGGTGTGATGACACAATCCATGAAGGAGGTTAATGCTGAAGTTGTGAGATTCTTTAAGGAAATCTTGAATAGGGATGCACCAGTGCATAAAAATGTGAGGGATATACTACATGATTCCATCCCTACAATAATTACTACAAAGCAGAACGAGGCCTTATTCCAGCGCATTGGGAAGGAAGAAGTTAGGGCTACCACATTTCAGCTTAATCTGGACAAGGCCCCAAGACCCGACAACTTTTCGAATGGATTTTTCCAAAAGTTTTGGGAGGTTGTTGGAGATGATCTAACACTAGTTGTAGAGGAATCAAGGAGGAATATGACCATGTTGGGATCACTCAACCATACCTTCATAGCCTTGATTCCTAAGAAAAAGAACCCACAAGCAATGAGTGACTTCAGGCTGATTGCTCTTTGCAACACAATTTACAAGATTGTGACCAAGATTATTGCCAATAGACTCAAGGAAGTCATAAAGTCAATCATCTCTGAGGAACAAAGCGGCTTCACACCTGGGAGATCAATAGTGGAAGGCATCATAATAGCATATGAAACCATACACTCAGAAAGGAAGGTGAGGGACGCTTCCATGATACTCAAACTTGATATCCTAAAGGCCTTCAACTTGGTGGATAGGTAGTTCTTGGTGGAAAAGCTATAAAATTTTGGAGATCAATTGGGTTAGAAGCTACATCTCTACACCAAAATTCTCAATCCTAGTAAATGGCGCTGTACACAGCTTCTTTGCCTCCTCAAGGGGTCTTAGGCAAGGAGATCCATTGTCTCCCTTTTTGTTTATCATGGTAGAGGCTCTAGGCAGGGGCATTAATTCACTAAGGAGGGATGGCAAATGGTTGGGTGTGTCTGTGGATAATGGGCTAGATCCTATAACCCATCAATAATTTTTTGATGACACCATTTTGTATGTTGTCACATGTAGGAAGGAGCCATCAATCTCCTAAAGAGAGGTTGGAACAACACCAAGTTCCAGATTGCAATACTTAGAAGAAATCATCTTCTTCTAGTAAGACTGACCAATGTCAATCTCAAAAATGCCGATGTAGAGCCTTGTGCTCAAATCTCCAATGATGCCTGAACCTGTAGCCAAGACTGATGTGTCTGTATCATCAACAATCCATTCCACACTAAGTGGTATCCTATAGATGTGAAAGATGCCCAACATAGGTGCATAAAAACATATACCAACATCTATCAAGTTGTTGGCATAAATTAGAACATCACCATGTAACCTGTGAATCAAGTCCATGATGGAGCAAAAGTTATCTCTGCTATCCAAAGATGGTAAAAACTCATCATCACTCCATCCTCTAACTCCAAAGTGACAATCCCAATCTCTCCTATCCATACCAACAACCGCTACCCTCAAAATGTAACCTGATAGAACTCTGACCAACAAAGTAGGACAACCAACAATCAATGAAGTAGGAGGTAAAACCCATGAGGACGGTGTTGGGATACTGCTGCCAACATTCCTATCTCCAACCCATAGACTGGAGTCAATCGACAACTCGATCATAGACCTCTCAAGATCAAGAACGATGCATCCATCACTAACTGACTCCTCTTGCTCATCCAACCCAAGAGGCACTACACCTATATCCTGAGTGTGAACTCTAGGAGATCTCATGTTGATCTCCTCATCTTGTGCCCTGGCTTCCATAGATGATCGAGTCTTTGTTGAACATGATGAAAAATGAGCCAAGCTCAACTCTAAGCAGAGCTCATCAACATGCATCTCGGATTCCTAAAGGGCCATCTGAGTACACCTCGAGGAATAAGTGGAAATCATAAAGTCATGAGAAAGCTTATCTACTTCATCTTCTTTCCTTCTCAAAGCATCTAAATAGACCTCAATGAGGTTGAGAAGGTGATCACGATTTGAAAGAAGGTGCAAATAGTTTGCCTTCATTGTTCCCATACCTTCTTTGATTTCCTACAAGCTATCATGAGAAGATTCTACTTCAACCCCCATTTGTCTTCTCTCCAATTGAACCATCCAAAGATGATTCTTAATCAGTTTGTGCATTTTATCATGATGAGATAATGCTACCACAAGCTCATCCTCATTCACCTTCAACTGGTTCTTCAAATTGTGTGGATTATGGGGTGTATGACTAGCTTCTTCTTCACATGAATAAGTATCTAATTATTCATGAAATGCTTGAGTCACCAACTATCTTCTTCTGCAAAGTCTTGTATACACACATCTTGATTTGGAATTAGGACAACACTAATTCCATTTGTAGAAATATCTTGAATGCCCTAATTAGGTGTCACAACACAAGAGGGCTCAATTTTCTCTTTGATCTCATCATTCAACTCAACTGATCCACTGGATGATGGCATGTTATCTTCTTGAAGAGAGGGCAGATCCTATATGCCAAATGAGATCAACTCTATTGTACTTAGTTGCTCCTTGAACTTCTCTATCTTCTGCTCAACCAATCTACTTGTGAGATCATAGGCTACAGTTGAAACATGCTACTCTCTTCTCCAAATGGCTAACAAATAAGATTGAAACTATGTTGGCGTTTAAATTAGCACCTCTAGAGTGTTGATTGTAAACATTCAACTATTTCAAATGTTTTGCAAGACTTCTTCATTATTTAAAGAGGATAAGTCCCTCTCTGCTGAAAGCAATGCGTAAGGAAGGGTATGGTAAACTAAGGTTCCTATCTTTTTGTACTTCAGCAGTAGGACACAAGGGTGCACAAACACAATGCACCGCAGCTAAGCTTTTTCTCTGGTTTCTGTAGATGTTAACTACGGCTATTCTAGATTTTAATCTATCCAATACCTTCAAGGTAAACATAGCATGAGGGTATAGGAGCGGGAATGGATTGGTTGGATCACCTGAATTTGCCGTCTCCTAAGAATATGGTCGAGGCTCTGAACTCTCGGATATATGCCGAGATAAGGTTGGTACATGCAAACACTCTTTACGGTAAACTGGATCTGAGACCTACCAAGGAGGAGGAACCCCTATTCGAGGTATGGGCTAGGAAACGGTTTACAAGAAACAACAAATTGAAGATGTCTTGGCCGAAAAACTTGCTAAGGAGGAGGAACCCCTATCCGAAGTATAGGTTGAAGGACAATACATTAAACAACAACAAACGATAATTGTCAATGACAAATATCCAAGGAGGAGGAACCCCTATCCAAGTAGGGAAATGAAACAACAAGCTATTTGATACAAGACGTGGAAATAACTCAAATAGGTAGATCAAAATGCAAGCACCTTTTGATATTCTTCTTCAAGATTCATCAATGAATTACAAAGGTTGGGATAGAAAAGGCACGAAATCATGCACAATTACAATCAACCAATGAACTCTCATCCAAGAGTGAACAAATATTCACTTTCAAAGTTGTTGGCAACAATGGCATGAAAATTTTGCATAGCAAGTAAAAGTTAAAGAAACAATGAGCCCAAGGCTCTTATTTATAGAACTCAAAGGAGTGGGAAACCCCAAAATCTCCTTGAGTTAACAATGAGTTCTTGCCAATCAATTAGCAAGATTTATTCCTAAAAAGAGGGAACAAGCAGTTAACTGGAAGACTACCTCAGTTAACTGAAAGTAAACAAAGAGTCAAATGGAAACTACTTCAGTTGACTGAAAGTAAACTAAAGGTGAACTTTAATGTAAGTATCCCTCCAGAATAGACATCCACATTTAGTGGAGATCTAAGATCCACAAATCATGGAAGCCGATTAGACATCCTTAATCAGTGGGATCTGACAATGCGTGATTTAAGGGATATGGAGTTAACTTGGAAAGAAGCATCAAGTCAACTCCAATTACATTTAATGTCATCTTGAGTTGCTTGAAAAGAAGCATCAAGTCAAACTCAAGTATCATAAATGCCACTTGGAGGGTGTAGGACGTCTTTCTTTGGTGCTTTTACAACTCACCATTAATCAGCAGTGTCTCTATCCATTCATTGACTTCATCAGCCTCTAAGGAGTTAATGCTTTGTAGAATGATGATGTGGCATCTGAGCATTACCTCACCTGTTGTGAGTTGATTTCTGAAGTCTATACACTGAGATGCTGCCTCTTCGAACTTGGTTGATGAAGCTACCACCTTAGCCAGCTTGCAACCATTTGGATCATAAAGAGAGGTACTGTGAATGACGTCTCTGAATTGATTATGTACAGTGACCATCTCGATGTATTCTCCTCCCTCACACTGATATTCCATTCGAGGGAATGATATCACCAACATTCTTGCGAAGTTGATAATAGTGGCGACCACCCGTCTGTAGTCAATCAACTCTACTGAATGGGTGTCATAGGCTTTCACCTTGTACGCTAGCTGTTCTTTCCAAGCAAAGAGATGTTGCTTTTTTTCTTTGAAGTAGATTGATTGGTACGCCAATTGCAAGTCCACAATTGTGCACTCGTCTTCTAGCCTCTTTTCTGCAATTCTTTCTTCTGATTGTTGGATCTTTGCACGAAGTCCATGTGTTGTATCCCGTAACTGGTATAGATTTGCAAGTATACATCTGCCCTTGAGAAGAAACTCTTCCACTTGATCTCTCAAGTGTTTGTCGTATGTTATCAATTGTTGATGATTTTGTTTTGCGGGGAGATCTAGCAATCCTGCTGGTAAGGTTGAGACATTCGGGGTGCCATGCATCAAGCTGGAAATGTATGACCTCGGTTGCTGATTTTTCAGCCTTTAAGGTTGCTTTTTCTTTTCCATCCTTGGCCATTCTTTCTTGTGCCCTCACCGAAGCTATTATGAGAAGATCTACCTCCACTTGTTGTGAATTCTTCCTGAGGTTAAGTTTAGACAATGTATAGTCTTCCACTTGTACCTCGTGTATACTTTTCTCTATTGGTGGGGCAACAGTCTCTATGATGATTTCACACTCTACATTCCTTTCTATGTTAACTTTCTTCTTCAACTTCTTCACCAACATGTCTTGTGGGACGTGGTCGAATTCGGTGAAGTCAAGTTCATAGGAGGGTTTTTCCCTCTTTCTTCCTATGAAGCCTTCAATCCAAATGGAATCTTGTTGAACTTCACTAGGAGGAATATGAGGCCCTTGAATGTCCGATGTGTGAGACCGTGCTGGAGCAATGTCTCTTGGTGGCGAATCCAACTCAATGAGGACTTGTGATTACTGTGATGGTGGTGATATTGGCGGCTCTGTTTCCATAACAGGCACCTTTTCTGCTATTGCTTCATCTATTGTTGGTTCTACTACTGGCTCTTCAACAACTATTGCTGCTAGCTCCTCGGCAACAACTTCTGCTGGTTCAGGGGTAGCAGTCTCTATTCCTTGCTCTAGGGCAACAATTCCCATGATTATTTCAAGACTATGTGTGGCTTTCTCCACAGGTGTCCTATGTGTTCTGGGCTTTGTAGGATTCAAAATCCTCATCCCTTGGGGAGGATTGCACCATTGCTTCTGCCTAGGCTTCCTTCTTGAAGTGGAAGGTGGTGTAGAATGAACCTGTGGCTGCTTTATTTTGTGAGGTATCACCTTCCTTGATTTCTTGCTGTCGAGATAGAGTTGGCTATTTCTAACCACTCTACTCGTTCTTTCCTATATAGACGTATTTTCCTTGGCATACCAATCCACTCTTGGGAGTGGTTGGGAGTCAACTGAATCTGTGAAGAATGAGGGGAGAGTGACTTCCCTTTCATCGTCGGATAGACCCTCGATGTTTGCTGACATAAAATCAACAATTTGCGAGAGCCTGAACCTGTTGTAGTTCCTTCTTCACACTTCATACTCGTCTTGAAAATTTACCCAATAATCTTCCATAAAAGACTTATGTGACGAGTGTTGCTTGAGATGCGTTGCATAGAGCCCTCTGGGATCATAGGACCTTCTCTTAATGAGGTACTTGAGATTAAGCCTCACCGTTTCCTAACTCATCATCTTAGCATCTGTCGTGAATCTACATCTATAGAGTCCCATTCCAACGGGAAAGTTAACAGTTGTCTTCTTCTTCAAGCGCAAGTAGACATGGACTTCAGACAACTATCTTAGGAATTCAATGAAGACCACCCTATCTGAGGGGTATCTTGGTAGCATGGCAGGGTGACCAATGTAGCCATACAAACGTATGTAGAACATAGGGAATTGGATGAACCAATCCGCCCAATTTGCCATTGCCTTTCTAGCTGCCTATGAAATACACACGTGCATCTCATGGTCTAGCTCACGTACAATGTGCATAATGAAGTGATCACTCGTTCTTTTTAAGTGTCGCTCCGCTTGAGTAAACTCAAGACTTGTAAAATAATTGTGAACGTTGTGCACACCTAAGGTTCCCACATTGTTCAATATCCTGAAATCACCTTGGAAGACAATCAGGTATACCAGGTAAGAGCACATGTGGAACCTATGAGCTTCCAGATACCCAATGATCTATTGGTGGAGTGTGTCACTAATCAAAGTGGCCCAATCATAATGTTCCCTTTTGCCAATGATTTTCGCAATGACATAATACATCCATGACTGGAATTGATTGCCATCCTCTTCTCCAGTGATTCTATTGAGTAGAGTGATCAACACTGTGTACTCATCTTTACATTATCCTCGTCCCACCGACTTAGGCAAGCTAGCCTTTGTCACTTTTAGCCATTTTTCAGCTATTATCTTTTGACATTTGTCTTTGGTCATCTCAAATGCCTTCTCGCACGTCACTGATATGACTTTGTTGTTAGGACATGATGGAATATCAAAGCACTTTTCAATATCTTGAGGCTTTAGACTGCAAACAATTCTCCCATCTGCTGCTCTAATTTATTTAGTGGTAGGATTGTAATGCTTGACATAAGCGATTACAAATCCACGCTTTGTAATGTGATGGGAATGGATGTGGCCTGTAGGAACCCAGTTTCTTCAATATTTTGCAATGTGATCTAATTCATGCCTACTAGTTGCTTAGATCAACCACTGGATTTACCTGATGTAAGTTTGTGTCAACTATTTTCAAGTAATCGTGGAATAGGGCCGTCTTGGTCTCATATTGTACCTGAGAGTACTGCATCTTGAAAAACTTAAAGATTGACTGTAAACTTGACCTTGTTCTGATAATTTTCGGAAACCCCTGAAAATAGCGCCCTGCCGAGAAGTATTTTTCCGGAAAAAAGTCTGGCACATGGGTTTTGTTCGTGCTTCAATGCTGAACAAGCCTAGTTCCTCAAAATTTTGATTATAAAACTTTTTTGGAAAAACCCCCAAAAATAGGGGCAGTAAGTTTGCTGATTTTGGAAAATCTGATGAGATGGTTTTCATTGGAAAAATTACTCTAAATCTACCCAGTTGATCAGATCTGATGTAGCTTGTTGCCTTTCTGTAATATGCAAGAAAACCTAAGACAAGAAGAGAGGAAGTGGATAGAAGATGGATTGGAAATTTTTATTTGACTCCCTGAGAAAATCTGTCTCTAAATCCAACCTTAGATTAGCAATCTTCTTTTGCTTCAGATCTGCAAGAAATATTGAAGAACGAATGAAAACCTTGTCCAGATCTGTAAATGGCATCCTTGAGAGCTTATGGCTATTCTTGATCCTTAACCTGCAATGAAATAATGAAGTAGGATGCCTATACCTTGATTATATAGACTCAAGCCTTAGATCCACAAGTTTGGGGACTTAACTCATGATCAAAAGTTGTTTGGCTTGATCTGAAGTTCAAAAAGGTGATTTCCATTGATCGTGGAGTGATTTAGCCAAGTTTATCTCAAAGTATCTTGACTTTAGTCAACAAATTGACCTTTGACTTCTTCTAGGCATCCCTTTTGAGTTTTGCAAGTTTTTTTATTATTTTCTCTTGAATGACCTTAGTTTGATCCTAAATCTAGCTTGATTTGTTGATCCTGAGCTATTGCTGGCACATTCGTTGTTGAGCTAGATCCAACCTAAAGAGAAGTGCCTGGGAGACATGATGACAAAAAGTTGAGTTCAAGGCTTTAAAAGAAAGGGTGCATTTTCCAAGAAAGGGCACTTTTGCTTTTGCCTTAGTGATTTTTCAATCTTCATTCTCCAACCTTTTGAAATGACCTCTCATGCTTTGATGTAGATTTCTTGTTGATCAGAGAATCAGATGATCTTGTTTGATATCTCGTCAGGTAGCCAACTCCGTTTCGCCAAAGATGACTAGAGTTGGAAAACTCAAAAGTCATTTTAGGGTCCCTTTATTCAAGGGTGCCCCTCATTGAAAAGGGTGCTTTTTCCCTTTAGCTTAGTTATCTTTATCTGAAATGTGCCCTGGTTTGATCCTGATTGTTTGTTGACTGCTTCGTTAGATGCTTGTGCTTGCAGTTGCATTGTTGAGATCTACCTAGGCTGAGAAGATTGTCCTGGGAGGCCTTTGGTCATTTGTCAGCATCTAGAGGTCTAGAAAGAAGGGCGCCTTTCTTTGGAAAAGGCTCTTTTTTCTTTGATCTTTACTTTTGACAGCTGTTTCTTAATATTTTGTCAACTACCTTTTTTTGCTTCGTCGACAACTACTTATGATGAACTCATCAGATGATCTAGTTGTTTGTTTCATTGTCGTTCCAACAAGCAATTGCCGAGGATGACTGCCTAGGATGATTCAACAGACTGCATTTGACCTTTAAAGATCATTGGCGCCCCTGCTTGAAAAAGGCTCTTTTCAGCATTACGAAATGATCTCTCCTTCGGAATGTTTCCAGAGTTAGTCAAATTTTGACCTTTTTGGGTTTCAGGAATCTCCTTCATCAAACAACATCTTTTTAGATATTTTTCACCATGGTTGCGTCGTTGAAGCTTAACTTTCAACACCTAGTACTGGCCAATCTGCCATTAATGGTTGCGAAGCTCCTAACTTTGTTCCTGAAAAGTAGAAATAGACCCACCAGAGTAAAATGTGTCTTTTGATGATTTTGACTTGACCAATGTGATCGTGAAGCCTTTTAATCCTATCAAAATAATTTTCAATCATTTCTGGGAAGGTCTTATTTTTGGGGGTTTCCCTAAAAATAGGGGCGTAAAACCCTGATTTTCAAATTTTTAGAATTTTGCACATGTGTTCCTTGATAGAAACCCACAAAGACCCTATGTTTGGTTTGACCTAAAATAGACTTTTAACAACATTTTAACAAGATTTAGCTCAATTTATACAAAATGCCAAAAAAAATATTTTGGGTACAACAAACTGCTTGCAAACATCATCATCTTCATTAGGGTCACAGACAAGATGTTGAACATATTTGTCTTCAGCTTGTCTGAATGGTGTTTCTTGATCCCTGATATGAAGCAATTGAATAATTGGAGAATAAGGCCATCATAATCAAACATGATAACACATGAATGCACCTTTGCCATTAATTCTAGAATTTTGACCCTCTTGTTGAAAGTAGGGCTTTTGATGTCACCTAACCCATTAAAGCTTTCAATAATCAACTACATGACCTCTCTCATTTTGTAATCATCATAGGGAACTTTAGGAGCTATAAACCTCATAATTTCACTTGTGTAAGTGACAATTGCCAATTTACTTCTTCATCTTGATGTTGCATAAGTTTTGGCTTGACCAACAAGTGTACCAATGGAGACAAAGCCATACCCATCACTTGAGAGGGTGATTTACTAACCTTACAAAGACAACTTTCTACTTCCTTCAAAATGTTAAGGATAACTTCTTTGGACTAGGATGAGTCTTTTAGTTTTATACTTGTAGTGTAAAGTTCCCCACACAAATTTTCCTTTTTCCTTTGCAATCTCCGATCATACTTGATACTAAGATCCATGTAATCAACAAATGTAATCTAAGCGCGAAAGTCTACTCCCAATATTTTATAATTTCCATAAACTTCCCAAATGATTTCTTCATCATTAAGAGGCTCCATTCTATGTTCTAACATTTTTTGAGTAACAAACCCAACAAGTTGGCAAATTTCTTAGCTATGATACCACTGTAAGAAGCCTTGCCCAAATATGATCTAAATTTGTTTGATTTTGAAACTCTAAAATTTTGTCAAACACTTTCCTAGGAAGCTTCTTTCAACTCTGATTGTTGTTTTCTTTTGTATTTTCAATGCATATGATGGTATCATAAATATTAAGACTCTAATTGCAATATGCAATGACTAAAAATGAAAGAAATATGTATTGCAAATAATTTACTGACTTTCCAAGACTATTGAGTGGCTGGGTATGATATGCAATTATGCAAATGAACATCTACAACTAAAAGGTATTTTCACAAACACTTAGCATATAACTTCACAACTCAAAGTGACTGAAAATGCAAATATATATTCAACCAAATAAACATCTGACATTTTGTCAAATACTTCATATGCAAACTTAACTTAGCTCTTACAAATATTTCAATGCCAATAAAATAGTGCAGTCGTGAATATAATGGTGACTCCAATGATTATATTGCTTCATAGACAACAAATTCACTACAGTCCAACAACCTATTGTAATGAAATGCAATTACAATATCAATTGATGACAACTATAATAAAAACCTTGTATGACGCCTTGATTTCTAGACTAGCTGCGCTTGGAAGTATTCCTTTCAATGCAAAGATATCTAAGTGCAGACTTATCAATGAGAAAGAAACTTGATTTGACGCCAATATGAAGCAATGACAGATGTTGGAAACTAAGTCGACTCCTCCCCAAATTCGAGTTCCTTTATTTCTGATCAATTACGCTAGTGATACCTGGGCAATGAGATTTCTCTCCAAGTTAAATCGAATTGGCTTGATGAAAAGGGCTAGGCCTGGCAATGAAACTGAAATGTAGCGCCTAACTGTGTGGTCAATGATGATTTTTCTCCAACACCAGTCGAGCTAATTAAGGATTTTAATTCCCAAGTCGTGCTAAATTATGATGTAAAAAGCTATGATTAGGGATGCAAGTTAATCTCCCAAACCAAGGTGATGTAATGCTGCCACGATTCTTCTAGTAATATTACCAATCTTCAACAATCGAACTAAATGCCATATAAATTGTTGTGCCAAAATTCTTGGATGAAATATGATTTTTAGCAAGAGAATGATCAGCTATTACACAAATCAAATTCCTCTAAATACTGAAAGTGATTTTCACTGCCTCCAATGATACAATCGATTTTCCAAGAGACTAAAATGTTTCTCCATAATTGTGCAATACTAATCAAAAATTAGAACTTTTGTGCCTCCAAAAATTTGGTTCAAAGACCATTAAATTTTTGGACAATCAAACTAGCAAAGATACTCCTTCAAGTGCAACAATAAATTAGCTGTTGCAAACTTGCAAATCCTTCAATAATTGCAATAATAAACTAGCTATTGCAATTGCATAAACTCCTCACATAAATGCAATAATAAACCAACTATTGCATTCAATCACTTCTTATTCAATAGGGTAATAATACACCAGCTATTGTACCTATGAAAACTCTCTAATGAAGCACGTGTAAAAACCTTGGATGGATTCCTCTAGAATTTCCAGCTAAGGTTGATCTTTCACAACTGAAACTGGTACCCTAGAGTCTTCAAACCCTCGGGAAATGCAAGCACACAAATCTTTACCACACAGATATGAAAGTAGAATAACTCAAGACATGATGAAATGGCTTGTATTGAGCCCCTTATAAAGAATTCTCATTGACTTCCAGGAAGCTTCTTGAAAATAATATTATTTTATTCTCCAAAATGACTTTATAATATATTATTTTATTTAGTCACTTTTATTAATTAAATATAAAGTCATCATTTTGATATTAATTTATTGGAATAAATTTATAAATAATTAATTTAATACTTCCACTTTATTTTAATTAAAATAATTAGCTAAGCTATCCTTTTGAAATATCATTAATTTGGACAACTTAATCAATTAGTTAATTAAATTACTTCACCTACAATTTGGGGACATTACATATTATAAGGTGTGTAGTCATAAAATTGCACCCCTCACAATTTCACTTACATTCTTGTATCTGTTTTAGTGTCCACTCTCTTAGCACTTGTGTAGGCTCATTTTAGCCCCTGCACCAACATTTTCCCCCTCTCAGGATGCTTGAAAACCCCTTTTCAACAGCTACCCTTGCGTGTTAGCTTTGCATTGAACCTTGTGCTTTTCCCATTCACGTTGTTTCATAGCGTGACATGTCTGGACACTAGCGCGTTGCGCTAGCATCTTGCGATGTTTCAACATTCAAATGATCGCCTCCGAGCATGTTTGCCACTTGTCATATGCTTTTGTTGGTGGTAATGGCTCGAGATGCCTTGTAACCGCTTGGGAAGATTCTTTTCTCTTTCAATGCTATGTTTTCCATCTACTCAGTCTTCTGAATCTTCTTAGCTTTCACTCCTGCCTTTTCCTCCTCTATTGCCTTTGCTAACTTGCTTACATAGTTTGTTATAGCAACGTTCTCAAGCTTTTACAACATTCTTTGCAACACTCTTTGTAGCTCTATCTCGCTTACTTTGTGATTGCGGGCATCCTGGGATTCCATATCCCTTATCTATTGCATCCTTACTTTGTGATACAGGTTCTCCTCCTTGAGCGGGGATTGCTTTTATCATCTATATTTTGTGATACGAGTTCTCATCAAACGGGGTTTGCTTTTATCACTCATACTTGGTGGTGCAGGTTCTACTCCTGAGCGGGTTTTGCTTTCACCACATTCTTTTTTCCATTTCAATTACACTCTCTCTTTCTATTTGGCTGTTTGTGGAGGTGGGAATACCAAGACGGGGGTTTGACTGAGGCAAACCCCTATAAAGCCCCAACACTTTCTCTAGACATTACGCATGCAGGTATTGAAGACATTCACGCGTTGTAGGCTTCATCACTTGTGTGGTTGTGAGAACTTCCTTTCTTCTCCTTATCTTTATCATTTCTATTTCACTTTATCTCAGTTCTATTACATTATGTAAGTTTTCAACAATCAGAGTATTAGTAGTCACTTTCTCATTTTCTGTGATATTCTCACTTCCTGGTCTGTATGAGACGCTAGCACGCCACGCTATCGTCTATATCCTACTCTATCGTTCTTTGGCCGAGAGCTTGATAGTTTGTCCAAAAAATCTTCGTGACTTGCTCTTTCTGATTCTAGGACTTTCGCGCTATTCCTTGAGGTAGTTTAGGGTAGTTAGCCCCGTGAGTCTCTCTGAATGAAGAGAACTCGTGAGTAGCGAATCCCCCTTCTCTACATAAGGAAATTAATGTAATTTTATGAATACTTGAATGTAATTAGGAAATATCATCTCCTTCAATATGCTATAAATTTTGTAATTGTTCAAAAGCTATAATGCTGGTATACAAAAGAAATATGAAATATGTTTAATTGAATTTTATCCTTATTATTTTATGTAATGTTATGATTTAAAATAATATTGAGTTTTAGCTCTTTAGTTTATGTGTGTAAAATTCTTGTTAGTTTTTCTAATCACTCTATCATAAATTTTAGCTTTTATTATTTTATGGGCTTAATCATTACAATATTACTTTGAGGCAATACTAATTGCTTTGATTGCATAAATGAATATTAAAACCTGCATTGGATCTCTAGGTCCTAGGTCCTTTTTTGAAAATGAACTAGGATTAGCCTTCAAATACAAATCCAAAGGTGGCAAGTGAAATGTTTTGTGTTTTGAGTTAACATACAATGACTAGTTGAAAGGATTAGGTACCCCAAATTTAAATTTTAAATTTAAATGTTCTAGGTTAATTTCCACAAATTATGGAATTGACCTAAAATCAATCCTAATGTATGCAATTTTGAACTTTTCTAAGAAAAAGGTAAATTGGAGGTGGGAACTCATCTCTAAAAAAAGTAGTTAAAATTAAGTAAGTTTATGTTATATGCCATCTCGTAATCAAAATTAAACCACCAATATATAAATAACTAACTCAAAATTAGTCAAAATAAAGAGAAAAGTGCAAGCTATAACATTTTTACCATTAAAAGAGTAGAATATGATGGAATAGAAGATTGAACATCTATGAGACTAAAAATAATCTATAGGACAATATATCCTACGATTTTTACTTTTTAAAATGTTGATCTTCTATCATTCAATTTGATAACGAATTCCCTATTTTCTCCACCGACTCTACTAAATAAACTTTGTGTTGTACCCCAAAATTAAAATTTTTGTTACACTTAGATATTTTGAAGAAATAGGCAAAAGTCTTGTCAAATCAGTCAAAAAGGTCAAAATTTGGGTGTGCATATCTTGCATGAGAGGTTAAAATGTAACGCCCGCCGTGCAAGCCCCAAAGAACAAACAAATAAGGAACGCAAATATTTTTTTTTTTAAAGAAAGATAAATAATCAACATACCAAATATTAAATGATCATATACATACTCATATACTTCATTCCATTTAAAACACAAATAACAAAATCGACTATGTTCTTTGGGGCACACGAGGTCACATCGAAAAAGACATTGCTAAACATCAACTTATAAGATATCAAAAGGAACTAATGAAGACCCCATTAGATAGATATATATATACATAGATTCCATCACAAAATAAAACCTTGAGAAATTACATAGCCAAATACAGTTACGAAGTTGATAACTACATTACAACATCTTTCAAATTTTACATCATATCAATATAGTTACATCATGTATTCCCAATCATGTGGGATGAATACAATATACAAGATTATCAAAATACAAGAAGATCATTTGGAACAAATCTTCAACTGGATGAGACTGAAGCCAACGAATGCTGATGGGGAACCCAACGGTGTGTGGAGCACGTTCCACCCGACCACCCCTGTGCTAAGAGGTGACAGAGAAGTAACTCCGACCAAGGCTGACAACAGAAGTACAACCATACAAAAAGTACCAACATAGATCCATAACACTATACACCAATTAAAATGAGCAACCAATAACATCATATCACAATATCATAAAGATACAAGATCGTAAATCAAATATAAATGAGATCATACAATGCATACTAAAGATGTATCAAAACAAGAATCATAAATCAATTTAAATCAATTCAAACAACAATATAAACCAACTCCCATAACCTACTTCCAGAGGAACTCAATAAAGTAAAACTCATGGGCAACTAGGGGAGAGTGTCATCGCATAGTCCTACATGGGTTGTCCTGTGCTCTTCCTCCCAACTGGAGGCGCCGGTCCCATCTATGGTTGTCTTGTGCTCTTCCTCCCAACTGGAGGCGCCGGTCCATAGGGTGAATAATGCGGAGCCATAAACCTCTCGTGAGGACGAGGTCACGACCTTGCCGACTATGGCCTTCTCAGCCTTCCATTAGTCTGCGGAAGCACTAATGAAGACAAGGCATCCTTTTTTTTTAATCTTATAATGATATTACTACCCAACCCTCCTAAGTTAATTTTTAGGTTTTCACTTGTTTACTCACTCACTCGTGGGTTATCCTGAGCCCTTCCCCTTAAACGGGGTGCCGACCCCCACGAGGAGCCACTCTCCCTAGAGACCCACCAAAACGAAAAAAGGAAACAGGGGTTGTACCATGCCAATCATGAACATCAAAATACAACAACAAAAGCAATACACGAGGTATAAACTATCTCTCAAATTAAATACCATAACATAATCTCGTAATTCGGTACACCCCATTTATAAAATATAACTCAACAGAACTCAAGATGAAAAGGTATAAATTCAACAAAATCCTCATCCTCTGGAAGACTAAAGTGTTAACACAAACGGGTTCCCTCATCAATGAACTAACAATATCCCAAACCCAACAATGCAACAAGACTTAATTTCAAGAATGAAAATAAAAGAAATAACTTATTTAATTCCATAATAGATTCAATAATAAATTTTATTCCTAAAATATATTCACACTAAAACCAGAAATAAATAAACAATGTTGTCATATATTCGTAATTGTTTTTTCTACTAACATTATCCTCTCAAAGTTGTAATTTAACAAATCAGTAACAAAAGAACATATTTCTTTCTATTTAACTATTATTTTCATTATAACAGATTCTGCTTTATTTTAACTAGAAAATAAACAGAATATATTTTTTTACAATTTAAATAATACAACAATAGTTAAATCAGAGGACTCTGAATAAATGATTTAATAAACATATATATACAAATATAAATATATATACAAATATATATATATACATATATTTATAAAATAAAATCCACACAGCAAATAAAAGTATAGAATTCGCATTTTTTAAGATAAAGTTTAAACACAAAATTTCGCATGGGAAATTTTAATCCCAATGAAAAGGGCACGGGGAATACCGCCCGGCCATGGGTAGTCTATGGACTGCTCACGGCAGTCCTTTGGACTGCCGTGGACAGTCCGCAGACTGTCACACGGTACCGGTGGCGGGGTGGTGGGTACGGCCGAGGCCAGACCACCACACAACCCCCAATATACATATATAAAACCCAAAAAAAATTGCCATGAACAGTGCCGACACAATAAATCAACGAGTTTCAATAAATTTTGATTTAAAAATTTCATATGTTTAAATCTATGTGTGTATATATATATTTATATATATATATATATATCTAATATATATATATATATATAAATATATATATATACACATGAGTTTGAACATTTCAAAAACAGGGAACAAATAATTACTGTACACATTCAATTCACTGTGCATGTTTGAAATCATGTTTGAAATAAAAAGAAATATTTTATAAAGTATATGTATAAACCAGCAATTCGTTGAAAGGAAATTGTTCTCCAAATTTTTTTTTTTTTAAAACAATACGAAACAACATAAATACTGTTATTCCAGATTTCAAGCAAAAACCCCCCTTTTAATAAACAACAATCCAGAATCTCACAAAAATTCTATTTCAACATATAACAAACCCGATTCCCAGATATATTTCCATTGATTAAACCATAACCCAAAAGATTTCTTTCCACACTTTTGATTTCCAACCCTAGATGAAATTTTCACACACAGAGAACAATTCTTATTTTAACAGAGAATGAATAATTAAAAGAAGAGAACCTGGCATCCTACGCTTGCAGAAAATTGTAGAAGCTTTGTCCCTCTTGCTGAACTAATTCCTTGCTGCCGATCTTCCAGCAACAGATCCAAATCTTTCTTCCTCTTCACCAATTTCTCCAGAAAATAGAAAAAAAAGAAAACCAAGGACAGAAAAAGATTGAAAGTAAAATTTCTCCAGCATTCGAACCATCCTCTCAAACAAAGAAAACCCCTTATTAAAATCCATGCCCAGAAATCCTTTCAATTTCCTCTTCCCGTGAATACCAGAGGTCACATTTCAAGAAACAAATAAGAATAATATTTAATCCTTAATTCCTTTTGTTGCCTTTTCATGTTTCATTTTCATATTTTTTTTATGCATTTGATTAAAACTAAATAAATTTAAATCCACAAAAATGAACTTTTAATTATATATATATATTCCTTGTCTCCACATTACTTTATTTAATAATTACTTTCATATTAAAATAATTAAAATCAACCATTGTAGGATTCAAAATAAATGTAATATTTTACTACTACTACAAACATTTGTCCATTGTTTTAATTTATTTATTACTTTTATGGTTTTATTTTATTAATTGCTTAATTATTTAAATCACAACATAAAACCATACACCACATTAGATAAATCATAAAATCACGATAACATACAAAGTCCAATGCAACAACACAAATGATTATAACCAAGATGCACAAACCAAGAAGGTACAAAATTGTTGACACCTTGGAGCGGAGTTACTTTCATGTCACCTTTATTCAACTTCCTGCCGTTGGGTTGGTTCAATGCTCGCCCAGACCTATCGAAATAGGTGGAATCGAGTCTTATTCTTGCAAAGCCTGCATCCAACAAGGTGATATGCAATATACATACATACATAAAATCAATTACAAAGCATTGTGAGAAGGATTTGCAGTGTAGCAGGGCGCTCGCGAACGAGTGATGCTACCTGTCCCCTCACCAAAACATATCATCATCTAAAGCATTATAAATTTGCATCACATCATAATTTACTATTCTATAGTCTACTGCATTCCAAATAATTCCATCAAATGATCATAATAAAATGTCATCACAATATCCATGGCATCATAAGAGTATAGTAACTGTCTAAGCTACCACAACATAATATCAACAGTATCAACAAAATCACAATGTGCCAAACAAAACCACAGAGAATGTCAAGAATCAAGTAGTAACATGAGGGGTATTACATAAAACGCAAAATTTTCAATTTCTGACGATCTGGGTCTGCTAAGAGCAGCTTAATCTACAAAACCTAGATCTCAGTTTTTCATCCCTAAATTTTAGGAAAACTGCTATTTTTAGAAATTTTTGAAAATTAGTGACATTTTCTGAGTTTTTCTGGGTTTCTCTCAAAACGGATACTAGCAAATTTTTTCTAAAAATAGGAAATTTCTAAAAATAGAAAGTTGGTCCGACAGCGTCCAAACTAATTTTGATTGGCTCAAAATGTGTCCACATCAGACTGGTGCATTCAGAATCTAAAAATAATCAGTTTTACCCTACTGGGTCTATTCTGCTTTTCAAAAGCATATCTGGAGCTTCGAGGTCATCAATGGAGGTCATTCGACTGCCAGGCGTCAGTTTCGGCAGTTAAACATTCGACATAAGATGAAATGATGAACGTGCACAAAGAACGAGAAAGAAAATTGAAAATTCATGAAAATTTTCTATAATTGGCAAGTTTGGGCGCCCTTGTTGAAGAAAGGCGCCCACCTTTTTAGGGCATCATATGATAAATTAGGGTTTCAAGCTTCCTGTCAAACTTCCTCACTTTTCTGTCAGCTTCGCAGTGGATTCAGCGGCACAGTCATCAGGCGATTAGTCACCCAGAATTCAAAGCTGAACAGGGGAGATTCGCACTGGAGTCAGAACAAGGAAAGTTGAAAATGTTGAAAATTTGACTAAGTGTTGAGAAAATGGGTGCCCCTGTTGAAGAAAGGCGCCCAAGCTTTTAGGAGGCCAAATGAATGAATTTGCAGATAAGGCTCTAATGTGATTTCGTCTCGGTTGATCCAGCTTTCCAGCGAGACACTCAACACGTCAACCGGAGTTCGCAGTCACCAGATGTGAGGAGCTGAATATAGGGTCCGACGAAGGCTGAGAACCAAGATTCATAAGCAAACACAGAAAATCAAAAAATAAAACTAACTCTGGTGAAAGTGGGCGCCCCCAGTCAAGAAGGGCGCCCAAAATTTTGGGGGCCTTAAAATCATTATTTGATGAAGATCGTTCCAGAAGACCCCTCTTCATTCTTCATCAGCTTCGCGATGAGCATAACATCCAGTCAATCTGACGTCCGAAGCTCCAGATTCAATAAGATCATCTGTAGAAGGGAGTTTATGAAGAAATTTGGAAGTTATGAAAATGGCTCTCTAGATGAAATGGGCACCCCTGGAAGGAAAAGGCTCCTACGAATTCGGAGGTCAAGATGAAGTCTTTCGCCAGAGATGCCTCTAGAACTTCTTTCTTAGAATCAGTCAGGCTCCGCTGTGAAACCTTCAGCTCGCCTATCCGATCATTCTGGAAACGGGAAATCAGAGGCGAAGTAGCATGTCAAAATGAAGGAAAGTTGAAAATGTTAAAATTTTGGCTAACACTAGATAAAGTAGGCGCCCCTAGTGAAGAAGGGCACCCAAATTCTCATGCCTTAGATAAATTTTTGAGGTTTTCAAAATTTTCAAAATTTGCAAGTGGAGAATGGCGTCCAAGTTCAAGAAAGCTGAGTTTGAGGGTTTTGGAAATAAAAGCAAAAAAAAAAAAGAAAAACCTAATCCAAAGCCCTAAAGTCTATTTAACATCATTCTTTCATGTATTTTTCATTATTTTTGCAGGTAGCATCCAGAGGAGAAAGTTGGAGCAGCAAATTTGAAGAATTTTTTGTGATTCAAGAATCCATCCTTGTTGGTTTTACATCAGATTTTTCAGACCAGCAAGCATAAACCCTTGCTTTTTCAAGCTTTTTATTCCAGAAGATCAAATTTTTCAAGCAGAAGGCCAAGGAATTCCATTTTTCAGTCATTTGGGTCTTTTTGTCTCAATCTTCTGAAGAATTTTTCAAGAACTTCATCAAGTTGCAGCAAGTGCTTTTATCTTGCATGTCAGTGAAAACCTCAGTGCATTCAAATTTCAACCATCTGGGTCCTTTCCAATCAGTCTTCTAAAGAAAACCCGGATGCCAACTTTTGGGGAAAATTGAAGAAATTAGGGTTTGCGCTTTTTTTGCAAAATTCAAAATTTTCAAAAATGACGATCTGGGTTGTCTTGCATCGATATTCGAACAAAACCCATCTTAGAAAAATTTCTCAAAAATTTGTCCGTGGAGCACAAAAATCAGCATTCTAAAAATAGAAATTGTTCAAGACTTGTCTGAACCAAAGCGAGTTTACAGTCATTCTTCGAGTTTTCTGAAATGGAGTACACTCCTAATGTTTTCAAGTCCGAATTAGTTCTCTTTCACAATTATATCAAAACAGCTAAGACAAACTTGTATCATGTCAAGCTGGTGTTCGATCTATATGCCTTGGAGAGAGCAGGCAACACTTCAATCAAGAACCTGGGACATTCTGGACTCCTCGCAGTAGCGTCAATTCCTATTTCAGTTCAAAGCCTTGAGTTCGTAATCGCTTGCATTAAGCATTACAACCCAGCTACTAGGGAGATCCAGTCAGCAGATGGCAGATTGATTTGCAGTCTAAAGCCTGATATGATCGAAAAGTGTTTTTCCATTCCCCCGTGGCCTGGAAGCGTAACTCTCTCAAAGGGTGAATGCGAAAGGATGTGGAATATGCATAAAGATAAATATAAAAAGAAGATTACACAGAGATGGATGAAAGAAAAACATAAAACATTGCCCAAGAATGTCGGGCGAGGGGAGTTCAAGGACGAGGTTGCCATCATCATCACTTTGCTCAACAGGGTCACTGGCTCAGAAGATGCCACCAAGTTCCAACCTTGGATGTTTTATGCCATACCTCACATCATGAAGAAAACCGAATTCTATGATTGGCCTACTTTGATTAGTGACTGCCTACATCGGCAAATAACAAAATACTTCCAGTTTCATGTATTCCACATGGTGTCATACCTAGTCTACCTGGTGGCCTATCAAGGTCAATTTAGAGGGTTGAACACCGAGGGATCGTTGAGCGTACAACACATATATAACTATTATCCCTAGTTGGAATTCACAAAGTCGTTGCACCACTACAAAAGGGTGAACGAGGCCTTCTTGATGTACACAGTGCGGGACTTAGACAACGAATTGCACGTCCGCATCTCTTCAGTTGCCAGGGCAGCAATGGCGGAATGGGCGGATTGGTTTATACAGTTTCCTACCTTTACCTATCTCAGGGTCTATGGTTATTCAGGTGCCCCACTCATGTTGCCAAGGTATCCGTCAGATGAGGTCATCTTCATGGAATTCTTGAGGCAGGCTCACGGTGTCCACACAGTCTTGAGGAATAGAAAGAAACCCTCTCTTCACTTTCCATTAGGGTTGGGTATTTATACATGCAGGACTGCTGCAGATGCCAGGACAATTGGAGAAGAGTTAGATAAATTCAGTCTCAAGTCCTACAATGAGAGACGATCATTTGATCCTCATGGTGTCTACGCTGGCTGATTGGAGAAAAACTATAATCACATAGCCACACTTGAAGATTTTTGGGCTAACTATGCAGATGAGTTTGAAGTGCGAAGGCGTAGTTACAATAGGCTAACTCTCCATCAGATGAAAGACTGCTTAAATAAAGATATAGACGGGCTCTCTAATGATGATGAAGATGTGCTTCTCCCAATGTACACTCAGAAATGAATTGAAGATCAACCCTTACCACAAGTTAATTGGGAAAACAAAGAATCTCTTTCAGTCGAAGACAGAACAAGACAAGTCATTGAGCATAGTAAGGTTTTCTTAGTGCTTAAAAGGAAGAACTCCATTCTAGTAGCAGAGCCGCCAAGGATAATTCCCTCTTCTTCCAGAGCACAGTCGAAGGGAAAGGGTAAAAGTCAGATGGCGTCAAAGGTTGTATATCAAATAAAAATGTAAAAAGAAGGTTGGATTTCTCAGGCATAGTCATACAGGAGCAACCTACAGTTGATTCAGAAGTTCCTCCTAATGAGCCTGTACCTCAAAATGAAGCAGAGGAGCCACCTTCAACACATGTTTTTGTACCTTTGACAGGTTCTACACCAATTCACATTGATCTTGATATCGAAAATGATGAAGAGATTTTAGCAGCACCTCCTGAGGAAGTTAGTAAAGATACTACTGTGTCTTGGCTTGAGAACTCCTTAGGAAGGGTTAGGAGAAGGCCTTCATATCAAGTGAGTGTTGGTGATCTCGATAACATCTATCAGGAACCTCCTAAGAAGAAGGCAAAGAAGCAAGTTCACTTTGATAGGAATCCTGATAACGAGATAGTCATGGAGACTGCGGTGCCCCCAAAAGACAAGAACAGGGATGAGGTGAATATGGATGATTTAGTCATGGTCAAGGCTAATCTCGGTAGAAATACCAGACATGGAGATTTGAGTCTCTTCAAAGTTGTATCCGAAAACCTTCAAGAAAGAGTGCTTAAAGATGGGGAAGACAAGGCAGCCCTCAAGGCTGAAAATCAATAGCTCAGGCTCTTTATTTCTAACCTTGTCTGTGGTTCTTCACAAACAACCTAGTTGCTGCCCTAGGTCTTGGAGACACTAGCCGATCACCATCAGTTAAGGCAGCTGATCATATGTGGGAAAGAGACTCAGTAGTGGATCAAGAGTTTCATTATCAGAGGAAGGGAGATCTTGGCACAGATGTTCTAGTTAAGGGAAGGCGCTCATAAGCTACGTCAAGGTATCCAAGGATTTGAATAGACACTGGCTGAAGGAAAACCGAGACATGAGATTATCATTGCTGATTTAGACACGGCTTACAGTTCAGTAGTTTCAAGAGAACACAAGAAACAAATCCTTGCCTGGAGAGAGCATCATATTTTCAAAGTTAAAACCTATGAGAGGATATCTGAAGAATTCATCACCTACAGACAAAGGGTGGTTGAAGCTCTTCTTTTCATCAACGAATTCGTCATAGAGATCCCTTCTCAATACATTCTTGAAGATGGTTCCTACGTCGGGCTTGAGGAAGTGCAAAATCAATTCCAGAATATTGTTCACAGTTACAGTCCAGTTGGCGGAAGGATAGGCATATTTCAGTGATGTCAAGAAAGTTCGATAAATCAGTCAATGAGGTCAAAGATTTCCTGAGATCAATTGCAGATGCTGAAGATATTCTTGAAAAGCGGTGTTTTGCTATTGATGGCATAGATGCACCAAACCGGGACATAATCTCTAACTTCCTAGCGGATGTGATCGAGCTTTAAAGCAGCTTTCTTCTAGAAGCTTTCTTTCCCACTTTTTTTCTATTCGTAGAATAATCCTTATCCATTCTTTGAGGATAGAAAGAAGATAAGATGTAATAGTTGGCGTTTCCCGCTTTTTTCTGCTTTCTAGGGTTTTATCTTTCTAGATTTAGTAATAAAGCTTGCTTGTTGAGCAAGCCCTAGATTGTGAAAGCAAGGAGATTTTAGGGTTCCCTACTCCTCCGCTTCTCTATAAATAAGAGCCTTTGCTCATTTAGTTTTTAACCGTGCTAGTGAGAACAAAACTGAGCCTATTGTGCCTTCTATTTGTTGCTCAAGTATTGTTCATTTGTGTTGTGATAAGCAAATTGTTGAGCCTCTTTAGCCAACAAGGAGTTAGTGTGATTGTTGTTTTCTATTGTGTTAAGAATAAGTTTGCAAGCCTCTTTAGCTGCAATTTCTTGTTCAAGGCATGTTAGAAGTGAGCTTTGTTTAGAGATTTGAGTAATAAAATCATGAGCCTCTTTTGCCTTGGTCCAAAATCTCAGATTTCCGTTATCTATGTTCTACTTTTATGATCTTTATTTCAGCTTGTAGTGAAGTGTGTAGGTGTTCGTTGAAAGAGAGATTATTGAAGTATTTTTTTCAGAAAACCTACCTTGTTAATTTCTAAACTTCTCTTGCTCTGCTATTACTTGAGAGGTTAGGAACGTCTTTAGTTTAAGTTAGTCGTAGTTGAACTTTTTATATCATAAAATCTCAGCCGCGACGTTTGTGTTTAAAAAACCTTGTGCTCTAAACTGATCAAAAAGATAGGCAACTTAGTTTTAGTTTACTTTCTTTCAAACACCATCAGCAAGAGGGAGCTTCCCCTCCTAATTTGAAGAGCAGTTTATCTGTGCATAGCTATCCGTTTTCAAATCCGCATTCCAGAGGTGCGAATTTAAACACCAACACTTTGAAATAAAAATATGCTAAACCATTTTGTACAAAATCTAAATGCAATGAGTGTTAAGTGGACCATTCATTATCATGAGAGATAGGTTCGCCTAATCACTACTCATGAAATATAGGTCAATGAATTTGATTCGTATAACTACACAATTGAATCATAGCGATATCACACTTTATACATAAAATAAATTAAAAAGGCCATTGTTTGCGTCTTTGCCTGCAAATGCTCTACCTATATTTATCTCAACAAGCAAAGACGTAAAAAATAATGTATAGAAAATGTAGCCTACGTATATCGGACCACATACTTGAATTGCAGGATGTTGTCGTATGGATAAAATACCGTTGAAGAAGAGAAGTAACAGAGCCGCTCGCACTGCAGAGCTCAAATGGCCATGGCAACGTCAACAGTCAAAACTACCTCCTTCTCTAGAACACTTTCTCCCACTGTAATCTTAGCCAATAATTACGATAAGAGGAAGAAGAAAAAGAAAAAATCCCGATTGACGAGATGCGAACTGTCGCAAGACTGGAAGCTAAGTGACGGGCCAAAGAGGAAATTTGTGTGGAAGCATCATGGTGGCAAAGGTCCTAAAAAACGGACGCCCTCGGATAAAATGGTGGAGTTTTTAGCAGAAGAGCGGCGCAAGCAGAAATATCAGAAGCACGTAGTGGAGGCCATACGAATTGTGCGTCAATTGAGCTCAAAACCTGCGGGTACTTATAATATTCGCCATGTCCTTTCTCGCTTCATTGGCCGGCTTTCCTTCAAAGAAATGTGCGTCGTTTTGAAGGAGCAAAAAGGGTGGAGGGAAGCCTCTGAATTCTTTTCCTGGATGAAACTTCAGGTACATATTTAAGGTTCCTTTTTTCCCCCAAACTTAGGGTAAATTGCCCCTTTTTCATAAGAAATCCAAGAGAATTTTGTTTCATAGTAAATTCACATCCTTATTTATTTATTTGTTTTTAAATTTGAACTAGCGATCAAATTTGCAGCCTACAGTATCCTTCATAAGGGACCGTAGCCCGCAAAAGAATTATAAAATCTGATTTTCCCTTCAAATGAAGGGCAACTTAAATTTTTTCTCTGTACTGTAAATTGAAAAAAAAAATCATTTCTAAGTAGTGACGGTTCAGAGGCCCTTCAAAGGTAGTTTAAGGCCGCCCCAAAAAGAAACTAAAAAGATTACTGACAAAGAAAAGCATAAATTACGTGAGGACAGAGTGCAGCCGTGGAGCGTTCGGAAAATCGACTATTTATCAATTTCAATTTCTCAATCATAACCTCTCGTACCTGGCACCCTCTATTTTGTCGATAATTCAAAGTTAGATGGTTTGTAGGTGCTCAACTCGTGAAACACAAAAAGTAGTGTATGGCACCTCCCACACCCTGTGGGAATCCACAATAGGGTTGTTTACCCTTCACCTTATGTATTTTTCATATTTTTACTCGTAGATTTTAGACCTTGTAACCAAATTCGGTAGTAAACTTAATCTTGCCAACCCACTTACATGGAGAGTACAATGGACGAGGAATTCGACTCTTCTGTTTATGCTGCTTCTCCTACAAGGAGAAATAAGTGACATGCCTGGCTTCGCTGCAGCAGCCACAAGTACCACCATCAGTGTATACTCTGAATGGTATTATTCAAGTTCTATCATTACCATATTTTGAACATTCCCTGTCTCCTTTCATCTGGTACCAAAGAATTTGAGGACAGTTTGACAATTATGTGGTCAATGCAATGGAAGCGTTCTTCCTGTCCACCAGGTTGCCTTTTTATATTTCTTTATTTGGACTGGAGTGAATTTATCTTTGACATTCACATTCTTAGTACCACACTACAGAGTCTGCGTTGGTGCTGCAAAATTTTGAGGCTAAATGCTCACAATAAAATAATCCTGGCAATGGAAGAGACATTATTTTATTTTGTCTATTTTTAATTTTTCGGGATATCTTAATCATCTTTTAATATACTATTTGGTTTAGTTAAGTTACTGGGACTTACATCGTGGTTTATTAGGGTTTCCGCACCGACAGATTTACTCTCTTTAACCCAACTCTGTCATTTAATACAATCAAACATAGAATAAGCGTTTGCTTTAGTCAAAATTCTCCTTGGACATGCACCTGGGTTTATAAAATGGGAATCTTATATGATCTATGGGACAATAAAGTACATAATGCAATTTGAGGCATAATGTTTACATGTTAACGACTTTGAGCTTTAAAGTTAGTTCTACAACAATTTTATTGTTATAGGGACAGGTTTTGTAAATTGTTGATTTCATGCCTAGCAAAGTAATCTGAGTGTTTCGGGCATATTTCTTGTGCCTAAGAAATTGAAGCATCTTGTGTTCCTCTTTATTCTCAATTTCTCAATGAGGATATATCATACATAGACTTGATGTTTATTATGTGGAGCTTGTCTAGCTTAGCCAGGTCATTTGCTATTTCTTATCCACTACAAACATTTGGCCAATTGAGTGCTGTGTTATAATTTTCTTTATAACCCTTTGTCTTAATCAAAATTGACCAATCACTTGTGTCCAAATTTATCACGGGGAGCATATCCAGAAGAACCTTGATCATCATCATAGCATTGTTGGTTTATTGATTCAAATATGTTATTTCTTGTAGATTAAATTAATAAAACATATTGTAAATCAAAATTCATTGACAAACTGATTTGGTGGGCAGGCGAATAGGTCGGTAAGTGACTGGCTATTTGGGTGGTTACGAGGTTATGGCTTTTGAACAAGTATATATAAGTCACTTTTTATATGTAGAAGTTGTTTAGACTTCTTAGCCCTCATAGACCTTGTTGTTCATAAATAATAGCCTCCATTCTTGTCATATTTTTGGGCCTTAATTTATACAAAGTGTTATCAAAGCTACTCAGAGTCATGAGAGGTTTGTGAGAGAGAGAGATTGAGAGGTACTCTAAGTCATGAGAGGCTTGTGAGGGAGAGATGAAGAGGTAGTTGAAAAGTGGTTGAGGAAACAAGTTTGTAAAGCATTTTTTGATGGAAATTTGATGAGCACACGATAATACTGAGAGGGGGGGTAGGGGGTGCGGGGGTGGGGGTGAATCAGTATTACCAAACTTCTACCAAATTAAACATAAATAATCAATATGTAAGGTCTAACAAATTGCAAAACAAGAACATTGGAATTTACATGGAAACCCTTGTGGGAGAAAACCATGGCAAAATAATGCTTTTATATCATTCATTGATTACAATTTCATTGGCACCAACCTACAGGAGACACCAATCCCCTAGATTGTGCACCAACTTAGTAAGAGACACCAATCTCTTGATACAAGGCACCAACCTTGTCAAAATTGAGGTACCAACGCAATATGAGGCACCAACCTCTTGATAGATAAAGAATTGTTTTTCTTTTGATACTTCTCCTTCAAAATCTGCCTTTGAATAGTCTTCAATTGCCTTCTTCTTTACATAAAACTGCTGGTGTATATAAGATTTATTACTTTGTCTTTCACACACACTTCTTATTCCATTTATATCCTTATGTCTCTATGAAGAGAGACATCCTTTTGAAGAGTGATATTCTTTCAGAAAGACATGACCTTTTGTTAAGAGATGATCGCTGCCTTTAAACTCTTTTATTTATCCTCAAATGCTTCCATATATCCTATCACATATAATTGCTGCCTTCATAAACATAAACTCTGCCTTTTCATAATGAATTGCTGCTTCTTAATAAATGAAATCGCTGCCTTATGAGATATATTAATCACTGCTCCTAATCCATCCTTTAGCATTCAAAATTTTGGCGATCTCATTGATATATATATGCCTTGGATCAATGTATGGTCGACCAGCATGTATGGTTGGCCCAAAACAAATAATAATTTAAATTTATTTACCAATAACATAGGTGCCAAGGGTAAACAAAAAGAAGTTGGCCATATATGAAATTTGTCATTAGTAAACACTTGTATTTAGTTACAATTTTCCCTTGAACATATGAAGTTGACCCAAAATGATAGTTAAAAGATGGCGATTTAGTGGCCTTTGGCCTTAACAATTTCCTTCAAAATATTTCCTTTGACATCAATGACAATTAATCTAACAATCTCCCCCTTTGTCATTGATGACAACCTCATATAACATCTCATATAGTTAATCTACAAAACACTCTACTCCCCTTGTGTCATGTCCCCGAAATTGTAATACTAAGGTATAAAGCATCGAAAAGCAAGCAAATAAATAAAATACCTATTAGCCATTTAATATAACCATAATTATAATTATCAAAGATAATATTATAATTATGATTATCAAATATAACATTATAAATATAAAAATGTATTATTATGATTATGATCTATAATAAATAAATATAAACATATATATGAATATAAAATGATATTACTATTATAATATAATAATGACTAATATAAATAAACATAAAATATACTAAACTATGCAAACACAATATAACAAAATATAAGACAGCAGTTACAAATGAAGGGACATCGATTACCTTAAATGCCACGATTCATATTGGCAGCGATTAAAGAATCAAAAGGTGACTACTAAAGACTGTCAAGGCAGCAATAAAGATCTTTAGACAAAAAATAGGACTGTTTAAAGTCAACGGTGGGGTTTCATAAAGGAGATTATGAATTAAGCGATCTCCTTATAAAGGGTGGTGACTCCTCAAAACAAAGAGATGCCACTTTTTAGGAGGATTGGGGGGATATATGGACAGGCAGATTTAAAAGGTATATAAAGAGAAGAGAGAGGAGGTACATAATGTCATGTCCTCTTCTAGTTGACATTTCTCAGAGCACAGGATTAGCCTATTATGCGACCCTCGTAGGCTGATAGGTTGGATAGAGGGTCTTGATGGAGCTTGGCTCAGCTTCAGTTGTCAGTATTTGCTCAGTTGGCTTTCGTTCGGGCTCATTCAGACACTTTTAGCCTGAGTTGCTATTTTTAGCAGTATTCAGCACTCAGCAAGGCACCCCTGCTATTTTTAGCAGTATGGATTGATTAGGTGCAGAATCATCCACTTCGTCACCAGCTTCAGACGGTTCGTAAATCAGACTCATTTCGAGGGAGATATTAATATTTAATTGATTAATTAAATATTAATTATTTTTGGAGCATATGCTATAAAGTTATAATATTTTTATATTATAACTTAAGTGGATTAATGAAGGGGTCGCCCATCATGGAAGGGGGCCACTTGACAATTAAATTTATAATTAAAAATTTGGCTGGAGACTATTGAAAGAATTAAAATAATAAGTCAAATTCTTTTAATGATCCCTATCTTTAAGGAATTCGCACTTTTCATGTGTATAAGGCATTTTCATTGGAATTCGAGCCATTATGTCATTGTTTATTGAAAATTGATCAAGTTTCGTCAAGAGCACGGAAGCCAAGGGTTTAAGTCTCAGAGCATTGGGGAACGAGCCATCTCCAGTGAAAGCAGTTCAGAGGGTGTGAGATATCATCCGATTTATTGCCAGGCAGAGGGATTTCTTCATTCAGAAGAAATTACAGAGCTTCACAGTCGATTCAAACTTCAGGGTTTCAGTTAGTAATTCATTACAGAGGAGTTCTTGCATTGAGGCGTCATCTTTTTGATATTCTGGAGGTTCTTAAGAGATCCGTACCTTGCATTTATTGCTGCTGCTGCAGCCGTACCATCTGTCAGGCCGTACCAGCATTTAAGGGGCGTGTTCTTGATCTTATGCAAAACGCCTTTCCTCCTGGTCTTCTATCATCCTTCTTGGAGGCGCCTCAGCATCTGGATCAAGTTGCAATCATTGTACTGAGGGAGAAGGGATCATTTAATGCTGCCGTACCAGATCTGGTTATTTCCAGTTTGCTGCTAATATCAGGTTCTTTTATTAAAAAAATCAATGCTTTCTAGATTGCATGTTATTGAATCCTATTTGTAATCAGTCCAGAAGTCAAATTAATAGACTGGCATCATTATTTGCATTAGATACTATTGTTTCCAGAGTTGAATAAATTTTATAGAATTTATTTTCAATTTCTTTCAAAATTGCATTATTGCATTTATGCTCAAAAACCACAAAAAAATCAAAATACATCAAAAACAAGCAAAAACAGTCAGAATCGGAAAACAGGGGAAACAAGGGGTTTCTACAGTGGTATCAGAGCTAAATCCTGCCATCCTGAGGGTTTAGCAGGTTTATGCAGCCAGAATAGATTGGGTCTCACAGGTATTACACACGCAGACGAGCTCTGATTGACAGGCAGCAGGGTTCGATCCGGCAGCCGGAAAACATGGCTGACAGAACAGATGTTCCTAGAAATGATATTCCTCAAAACCCTAGAGATCAGGACGATGCAGAGGTTTTACATGCACTCAGAGACTTACGAGCAGGTCAACGGCAGTCTAATGATGTATTACAGCAGTTGACAGTAGCACTTCAGAGATTGGGTACTTCGAGGAGACAGTCACCACATCGTGATGACGAGAGGAGTGAAGCAGGATCTCGCAGGGCACCTAGGACAACATCACGGATAGCAGATAGGCCCACTAGGCCTACTTTTGTGAGACAGGAGCCCGATGAGGCTATCGCAGGTGAGGAGCAGGAGGAGTTGTTCGCTGATACACTTATGGCAGCGAACGAGGAGTGGGAGTTGGTACCATCGGAGGTCAGAGAGAGGATCTCTTTTGATCGTTTTGTCACTCAGAGGCGAGAGCACCACAGAGGTCGACAGGATTGGAGACCTAGATACCAGAACAATGATCTGAAGCATGCAACAAACAGGCTCAATCTAGCGATGTTCGATGGTAGTGGTAAGGTCACAGCTCAGGCCTGGATTAGTAAGCTAGACACATTCCTCACATTGCGTCCGATGGCTGAGAGGGATGCTATCAGATACGCGACACTGCATCTTGAGGGAGTAGCTTACGACTGGTGGCACCATGGTATGGTGACGCTTCAGCATGACCGGATCACATCCTATCAGGAGTTTGTTGACAGGTTGGTAGAGCGTTTTGACAGGAAGGATCCAAAATCCTACTTCAGAGACTTGGCTCAGTTGAGACAGAGTGGCAGCTTGGAGTCGTATATTGGTGACTTTCAGAAGTTGTCAGTTATGGTTCCGAATATTTCAGAGAGACGACTTGTGGTACTCTTCATGGAGGGCTTGACAGAGCCATGGAGAGGTTGGATCAAAGCCTTTAATCCTCCTTCGTTACAGGAAGCGATGAAGAAGGCACGGAGTATGGAGTTGGCAGCACCTTCTAGTAGATTCAACTCCAGAGGTTCTTCATCTTTCAGGGACAATAAGGGCTTTAACAGAAACAGAGAGAAGTCTGATTTTAACAAAGAAAAATCAGATTTTAAAAACGATTCAAAGGGTAAATCAGCAGCACCACCTTTGGATCGTGAGGCCCTTAACGATCTACGCAGGAAGAAGCTTTGCTTCTACTGCAAAGGTCCCTATGACGCCAATCACGATTGTCCTTTGAGGCCTAAGGGCAAGGAAAATCGAGTGATGTGGGCGTATTATGAGGATTCAGAGTCAGAGAATTTCGAACAGCAGGAGAGTTTTGAGGAGTCAGAGCTAGAGGCTACAGAGCCTAAGGCAGAGACAGAGTCAGAGCTTCAGATACAGGAGGCACGCTTATCTAGCATTCAGCAGGAGGGCTCATTCAGGATTCGTGGAGTGTTGGCAGGGCAGAGGGTCATTACCCTCCTTGATACAGGAGCCACACACAATTTCATAGATGCTAGGTTTGTTGAGAAACGCAGACTCATCACTGAGGAGTTCGAGGGCATTCGGGTTAAGGTGGCTGACGGATACACTCTTAGGTGTGAGCGCATGATTAAGGATCTCCCCTTACGCTTGAACAATTATGAGTTCAAGGCTGATTACTATGTAGTTAACATGGGAGACATTGATTTGGTCTTGGGCATGAAGTGGCTTCATTCACTTGAGGAAGTCACTCTTTGTCTCAAGGACATGGAGATCCGTTTTGATGTTGACGGGAAGACACATATCCTAAAAGCAATTCGGGACAGCAACATCAAAACAATTTCTTTTTGTCGGATGGAGAGGCTCATGCGACACGACATGGTAGAGTGGGCTGCCGAGTGCACATTGGCACCTATACAGGAGGGACAGCAGAAGACTTAGTATCATCCAGACATTCAGCAGTTGAGAGTCAAGCATGATAAGGTATTCAGTGATATTCCACCAGGGAGACCTCCAGACAGGGCATTGAGCACATCATAGAGCTCGAGGAGGGCGCTAAGCCCGTTATGATAACTCCTTACAGGCATCCTAAGAGGTTGAAGGATGAGATAGAAAAGACAATAAAGGAGTTACTTGCTATGGGTCACATTCGACCTAGCAAATCACCATTCGCTTCTTCGGTCGTTTTGGTAAAGAAGAAGGATGGAACATTACGCATGTGCATTGACTATAGAGTCCTGAATAAGAGGACGATCAAAAACAGGTATCTGATACCGCGTATAGACGAGCTTATTGATGAGCTCCACGGTGCATGCTACTTTACTAAAATTGACTTACGGTCAGGGTATCATCAGATCAGGGTCCGTGAGCAGGACATAGAGAAGACTGCCTTCCGATGTCATTGTGGGCACTTCGAGTTTGTAGTGATGCCATTTGGGCTCACTAATGCGCCAGCTACATTTCAGTCCACGATGAACAGAGTTTTTCATTCACTGCTGAGGAGATTCGTATTGGTCTTCTTCGATGATATCCTTATATACAGCAGGACTTGGCAGGAGCATCTGGCTCACCTGGAGACCGTGTTGAGTATTCTTGAGAGGGAGTCCTTGTACGCCAAGGAATCCAAGTGTGACTTGGGGATGACCGAATTGTTATATTTAGGTCACATTATCAGTGCAGATGGAGTGCGGATGGATCCTGAAAAGATCCGCCATTATTGACTGGCCTACACGGCAAACCTGACACAGTTGAGAGGGTTTCTAGGTTTGTGTGTTCTACAGATTCGTGAATGGTTATTCACGACATGCAGCCCCTATGACAGATTTACTGAAGAAGGGTGCATTTATTTGGACTCCTGAGGCACAGGAATGTTTTATGAGATTTAAGGGCTGATGACTACATGCCACTGTATTGGCACTACGAATTTTCCAAGCCTTCGAGCTTGGTCGCGATGTATCGGTGAGGGCATTGGTGCGGTGCTTATGCAGGACAAGCACTATTGTATATGAGAGCCGTAAACTCAGAGGGCCAGAGAGACTTTACAGCATTTATGATAAGGAGATGCTCGCTATTATGCATGCCTTAGCAAAATTTAGGCAGTATCTTGTTGGCAGCAAATTTTGCATCAAAACTGATCATAACAGTTTGAGACACTTCTTGGGGCAGCGAGATCTCAATGATCGTCAGCAGAAGTGGGTTAGTAAATTGCAGGCCTATGACTTTGATATCTCGTATATCAAAGGTACACATAACGTAGTAGCTGATGCTCTTTCACGCAGGCCTCATTTGAGCTCTATGGTTCACATTTCAGAGGATTGGAGGCATATGATTGTGGCAGAGTATGCCAAGGATACTTGGGCTTCCAGCATTGTTGAGGGATCGACGATTGATACCAGGTACACGCTTGTGAATGATTTGATCATTTACAAGAACAGGATTTATTTGATCCCAGGGTCAGAGGTGAAGAACATTATCATGCGAGCCTTTCATGACGTACCTACTGCAGGACATCCCGGGTATTTCAAAACCTACAGACAGATACGGGAGAGATTCACATGGAAAGGACTTAAGGCAGATGTTCTTCAATACGTGCGTGAGTGCCCTGTTTGTCAGCAGAACAAGCAGGAGAACACGTACCCGGCAGGATTTATTGCAGCCACTTCCGATTCTTGACAGGAAGTGGGAATGCCTGTCGATGGATTTCATTACGGGCTTGCCTAAAGCCCAAGGAGCGGGATTGCATATATGTGGTTGTGGATCGGCTACGAAGTATGCCCACTTCTTTCCGATTACCACTACTTACCACGGCTACAGTGAGGAGGTCTTCTTCTCGTGAGGTATTCGACTACATGGATTGCCTGGAGCATTGTGAGTGGCGGGGATAGTCGGTTCTTGAGTCACTTCTGGCAGGAGGTGTTCAGACTCTGTGGGACCGAGCTTACTCCGAGCACCAGTTACCACCCGCAGACAGATGGGCAGACGGAGATAGTGAATAAGTGGGTGGAAGGTTACCTCAGAAATTATATTGCAGGGCAGCAGAAGGCATGGGTCAAGTGGATTCATTTGTGCGAGTATTGCTACAACACGACATTCCGCATGACTATTCAGATGTCTCCTTTTATTAAGTTACGGGTATGAGGCCCGAGAGTTTTCTGGATTTGCTCTTGGTGTGGGGGGTGCAGTCTTTGGAGACTTGTTGCGAGGAGAGTCAAGATACTATGAAGGCTCTCAAGGAGAATATCGCCAAGGCACCAAATCAACAAAAGCAGTATGCAGATCAGAAGAGGACGGAGAGGCATTTTGAGGTGGGTGACATGGTTTACCTCATGCTACAACCCTACTGTCAGTCCACTCTTAGGAAGAGTGGGTCGGAGCTTAAGCCGCGGTATTCACGGTCATTTCGGGGATCGAGGCGAGTTGGAGGTTGGCTTATGAGCTTGAGCTTCCGGTGAGGCGGGGTACACTGTGTTTTTTATGTATCACGTCTCAAGAAGGCGTTGGGACAGAGTGTGGTACCATCTGCAGTTCTACCTCCCTTAGATGATGAGGAAAGTTGATTTTAGTACACGAGTCTATCTGGTACAGAAGCGGCAGTTCGTAGGAGGACTATCGGGGAATATTTAGTGAAATGGAGAGATTTGCCAGTGGAGGATGCTACATGGGAGAGCGAGGATATTCTGCAGCATCCGGAGTTGAGATTGCTTGAGGACAAGCAATTTCAGGAGGGGCGGACTGTCATGTCCCCTTCTAGTTGACATCTCTTAGAGCACAGGATTAGCCTATTATGCGACCCTCGTAGGCTGATAGGTTGGATAGAGGGTCTTGATGGAGCTTGGTTCAGCTTCAATTTTCAGTATTTGCTCAGTTGGCTTTCGTTCGGGCTCATTCAGACACTTTTAGCCTGAGTTGCTATTTTTAGCAGTATTCAGCACTCAGCAAGGCACCCCTGCTATTTTTAGCAGTATGGATTGATCAAGTGTAGAATCATCCACTTCGTCACCAGCTTCAGACGGTTCGTAAATCGAACTCATTTCGAGGGAGATATTAATATTTAATTGATTAATTAATTATTAATTATTTTTGGAGCATATGTTATAAAGTTATAATATTTTTATATTATAACTTAAGTGGATTAATGAAGGGGTCGCCCATCATGGAAGGGGGCCACTTGACGATTAAATTTATAATTAAAAATTTGGCTGGAGACTATTGAAAGAATTAAAATAATAAGTCGAATTCTTTTAATGATCCCTATCTTTAAGGAATTCGCACTTTTCATGTGTATAAGGCATTTTCATTGGAATTCGAGCCATTATGTCATTGTTTATTGAAAATTGATCAAGTTTCGTCAAGAGCACGGAAGCCAAGGGTTTCAGTCTCAGAGCATTGGGGAACGAGCCATCTCCAGTGAAAGCAGTTCAGAGGGTGTGAGATATTATCCGATTTATTGCCAGGCAGAGGGATTTCTTCATTCAAAAGAAATTACAGAGCTTCACAGTCGATTCAAACTTCAGGGTTTCTGTTAGTAATTCATTACAGAGGAGTTCTTGCATTGAGGCGTCATCTTTTTGATATTCTGGAGGTTCTTAAGAGATCCGTACCTTGCATTTATTGCTGCTGCTGCAGCCGTACCATCTGTCAGGCCGTACCAGCATTTAAGGGGCGTGTTCTTGATCTTATGCAAAACGCCTTTCCTCCTGGTCTTCTATCATCCTTCTTGGAGGCGCCTCAGCATCTGGATCAAGTTGCAATCATTGTACTGAGGGAGAAGGGATCATTTAATGCTGCCATACCAGATCTGGTTATTTCCAGTTTGCTGCTAATATCAGGTTCTTTTATTAAAAAAATCAATGCTTTCTAGATTGCATGTTATTGAATCCTATTTGTAATCAGTCCAGAAGTCAAATTAATAGACTGGCATCAGTATTTGCATTAGATACTATTGTTTCCAGAGTTGAATAAATTTTATAGAATTTATTTTCAATTTCTTTCAAAATCGCATTATTGCATTTATGCTCAAAAACCACAAAAAAATCAAAATACATTAAAAACAAGCAAAAACAGTCAGAATCGGAAAACAGGGGAAACAAGGGGTTTCTACACATAAGAGCAGACTAAAAGATCTCGGAGCAGACTTAAAAGAGACATAGGAACATACGTGAATGAAATATAAATGGGAAGAGGAAAGAGGCAGATCTAAGGAAGAGATAGAGGCATAATGATCTGCAATAATATTCTGGTAATATTCAGGGATTATGAATTAAAATAATGAGGGTGACATTTAGGAATTATGAATTAAAATAATGCTGATAATATCTAGGAATACAAGTGTGGTCAAAGGACACTAATAATTTATGCATATTATGAATTATACCTATTGGTAACATACTCAGAAATCATTTTACACTTCTGAAATATTTATTTGATTATGCTATTATGCTTATATTTTCACCATTGTGGGAGGAGGAGGATTGCAAAGGGAATAGCAATGAGGCACTCTCCTAATACCACCTCTATAATGGAGAGCCAATGCTATAATGGAGGACCAAGTGTCATATGATGGAGAACCTATGTGTTCTATAATGGAGGACTGAGTGTCCTATAATGGAGAACCAATATGTTCTATAATGGGGGACCAAGCAACCCCAATGTATCATGAAGGGATGAGGCGGGGCTGCAACAGGGAGAACTGCTAAGAGGGCACCCTACTAGGGAGAACTGCTAAGAGGGCACCCTATTAAGGGAGAATTGCTAAAAGGGCTCCCTGTTATAGGGAGAACTGCTCAAAGGGCAACCTATCGTGCGGCCCCCCCAAACTATCCCCGAGTGAATCAATTGTTGAAGAACATGAAGAGGGTCCTATGGTTGAGCCCTCCAAGGATATTAAATGCTTTGTGATTGGATTAGTAATTTGGCTTTGAGTTCTCTAATATTTAATTATGATGATCAGCTAATTAGTATTACTGTGGAAAATGGTTGTAATCTGCTAACCAATGTGATTATGGTAAATGGTTTCTAATTTGTGTGCAGGGCTTCAATCAGGCGAAAGGTATTCTCTAATTCATCTGTTATTTGGAAATTAAGGATTTAGTTCAAATTTAGGACATTCCCAATTAGGGGACATCACACCTTGTCTTTGTACTTCTCCCCCTTTGACATCAATGGCAAAAGAGTCCATGGAGCTGTGAGATCATACAATGATAAGCTCCCCCTAACGAGTATATTCCCTTAGTGACAAACGGAAGGTGATACCACTCCCAATTTCTGTCTTAGAAACTCAAAAGCCTCTTTTAGAAGAGGCTTAGTAAAAATATCTGCAATCTGATCATGAGTGTCAACATACTCAAGCTTTACCTGTTCATCTGCTATTTGCTCCCTCAAGAAGTGATATTTTATAAGAATATGTTTTGTTCTTGAGTGCGTCACTAGATTCTTTGAGATATTGATAGCACTAGTATTGTCATAGAATATGGATATTGGATGATTGTATTCTACTTTGATATCCTTTAAAGTTTGTCTCATCCAAAGAACTTGAGTGCAACAATAAATTGCTGCTATATACTCTGCCTTTGCAATTGATAGGGAGATTGATGCCTGTTTTGTTAGAATATTGTCATTGATGTCAAAATGAAGGAACAAGATTTATTGTCATTGATGTCAAAGGGTAAATCAGTATCAAAGGATAAAGAATAATGAAGTGAAGAAACATAGTGAGGAAGAGTAGCAAGTGTTGAAGAGCAGCAATGAAGATAATTATGGGTGAAGTGAATCTGTTATGAATAGTAGCAAGACGGATCATTATTTGTAGCAGCAATTTATATAATAAGGAGATTTGTAGCAGCGGTTTATGTGGTAAGGAGCAGCATTTTATGTTATGAGGAGCAGATATATTTAAAAGACAACAATTCCTTATTAATAAGAAAGTAATTCCAAATGCAATGGATTACTAAATGTGTTACGGCAAAGTTCATATTTAAGAAGCCAGCACTTAAAATTACATATCAAAAAACAGTGCTAAGACAAATAAAGCCGACTCCTTTAAAAGGAAGTTTACATAAATATTATCTTATGTTTTGGGCCGATTCCCATATAGGCCGACCTCCTCATATGCCCAACGCTCACTATGAAAGGATTAAAAATAAAATAAATAAATCAGAACTAAATATTTATCATGTTGGTCGGCTTCATAAAGATTGCCCAAGAAAGGAATAAAATCATGATTAAGGAGTGAGCAAATACAGTTAAGGCAGCAAATGTTATTCAGGGAATAGTGAAGGTTAATGAAGATGGAGATTTAATTAAGGCAACATCTATATTTGTTTAAACTTTAAAGGACAGCGATTATTCTAAACATTGGCAGTTATTATTGATAGAGGAATAGAAGCAGCGATTTGTATTTGATTAAGGCAAAAATTAAGGACAGCGATTACTTTCATAAGGAAAAGACAAAAAAGTTACTATGAATTAGTTTCAAAAGGCTGTGATCTCCTTGTAAAAGGTGGTGACTTCTTAAAAGGTTATACCTATTCAAAGAGATACATCTCTTCATAGAGACATGGGAATATAAAAGGCATAAGAAATGTGAAGTGCAGAGAGTAAGCAATGAAAAAGAAATAATGTAAGTTATTCAAGTATTCAAGCAGATCTAAAAAGATAACATGAAATGTAATTCAGATTTATATCAGAATATATGTAAAGAGGTTTGATGGTTTAAAGAAAAGAACATATGATGCATTATTTGAGAGCTGATTTGTAAGGGAGATTAGAGCAAACCTTAAGGCAGAGATACTTGTGGAAGCAGTGCATTATTGTAATCAGATTTGTGAAGGAAGGACATTGTACGATTTGTGATCAGACTTGTGAAGAAAAGACTTACATCATTCAAAGTCAGATTTGTGTGAAGAAGCATACTATATCAGCCATTGAAGGATTAATAGGTTGGAGCCTATCAAATAGAGGTTGGAGCCTCTTGCTGGGTTGGAGCTCAGTTTGTCTGGGAGTTGGAGCCTCCAATAGGTTGGTGCCTATAATTCTGTCAAATGAAGATTGGTGTCTCATGTGAGTTGGTGCTCACTATTTGTATGTTAAGTAGGTTGGAGCCTACAAGAAAGAGAAGATCAGTAAGATATAAGCAATATTTTGTCGTGGTTTTCTCCCGCAAGGGTTTCCACATAAAATCATGTGTTGTCTCTGTGCTCTAAATTGCTAGATCTTACTTGAATGTTTTATTGTGATTGGTTAAGTTTTAAAAAGTAAAAGATTGTTAAATACTGATTCACCCCCACCCCCCCTCTCAGTATCACCGTGTGCTCATTATGTTTCTTACTTAACCATGAAACGAGTATTTCTAAGAAAGAATGCACCACTACTTGTGCATTTCCTATCATCAACACTGCCTGCCCAATCTGTATCTGTATATGATGTTAAGGTGAAGTCATTACCTCTTGGATACCATAGCCCAAAATCTAATTTTCCTTTTAAGTACTTGAATACTCTCTTGACTGCCTGCACATGAGTTTCTTTGGGTGCAGCTCGAAACCTACCAACCATATTTACTGCCTGCATAACATTAGGTCTTGAGGCTATGACAAAGTAAACTTCCAATCGTTGATCTGTAAGGAGACTGATTTGCTTTAGGAAACTCATCATCTTCAGTTAGCTTATGTCCTGTAATCATGGGGGTACTAATCAGATTACATTCTTCCATTCTAAACTTTTTTAGCATCTTTTTAATATATTTATGTCATGTTCCTGAATTAGAACACTAAATTACTAAGCATTGAAATGCAATTACGTTAAAACAATACATATTAGAATATAAGTGCGAATAAATAAAGAACAAAGTACAAATATAGACACAAGAAAATAATATAAAATAAATATCAAAATAGAAAAATAAGTAATATAATTATAATTATCCTGAGCTAATATTATAATTATTACCAAACATAACAATACATGAAAATCATATAAACATAATGAACTAATAATTATTTATGATTCCATAATAAAGGAAAGTATATAAAATAGAATATAAACTATGAAATATAAATAAATTTAAATAAAGATCCAAATTATAATAAATTTAAATAACCAATACTTATAAATATCATTATTTATATTTTATCTTCATAAAAACCTTTATAATCGCACAAAACCATAAGCGAGCGATCAACATGTATTGAAGGAGGCAACGCTCGGCGTCAAGAGAAGTGACTTGTCTCTGAGAGGACGTGACTCTCCTAGCCAAGTCGTTAATAAATGGGAGCTCCTTCCAAACAAGAGGAGGAGGATTACCACGGCCATAAGAAAACAATGGAGAATTAATGCGGGTGAAGACAGATCCAAACAATGGAGAATGGTGGCGGGTGAAGAACAAATAGAGTGAACTAGCCTGCAGGTTGATGACAATTTTCCCTTTGGACGTCCAATGCCTTAGACAAATTTTGCTAGGCAAACTTGGATTTTCTCTCTAGCACATTCATACTTTGCCATTTTATTCTTGCTTCACCCATCATCCCATGGCGGACTTGAAGAACTTCCTTCCATTTTCCTAGGCAAAGTGAACTTCCATGTGTTTATCTATCAATCCTCTAAGCAAGGCGGACTTGGGAGAGTTCTTTCCATGTGTTTGTCATATACTTAGTCAAAATTTCTACTATTTCTTCCACAGGCGGACTTTCTTCCTTCCATTCCTCTTGCCAACACTTAGTCAAAAAATTCAATTATTCCCCTTGATAGGCTAGGCAGACTTTCTATCTTCCTTTCCACTACCTAGGGCGGACTTTCCAAGTTCCTTTCCATATGCTGAGGGCGGACTTTCTGACTTCCTTGCCATATGCTAGGACGGACTTTCCAAGAGTTGTGCCATTCTTCACAAGAGGGGTGGGCGGACTTTCTATCCTTCCTTCCATTTTCCAAAGGCGGACTTTCCACAAGGCTTTCCATTCATCTTTTGGCCTAGGCAGACTTTGGATAGGTCTGGCCATGATCAGGTCAGACTTTCCTATGTCCATTCCATTTCTCCATCAGCTGCTGGGCGAGTTCATTGAACCTTCTGCCATTTTCTCTCCATTGCTGGGCGAGTTCCTCCAGAATTTCATGCTTTTTAGTCGCTTTTCACTTGCTTTTCACCAGATTTTTCAAGACCGTATTAGATTTTGCATTGCTTTTATCTGATTTTTGATTGCTTTTGTCAGATTTTGTCTGATTTTTACCAGATTTTTACACACTTTTTCCTTGCTTTTTAGACTTTTAGATGATTTTTTGTATGCTTTTCAGTCCAGAAATGGAAACTTTCACTTTCTGACCGGTGAGGACCCTAGCACTTGCCAAAAATAGAAAGTTTCTAAAAATAGAAAAAGCAAAAAGCAACTTTCTAAAAATAGTAAATTCCCAAATGGCCTAAAAGTGCCAAAAACGAAAAAAGCAAAAAGCAAAAAAGCAAAATCCCTAAAAAGTAGGAAGTGTTAGAATTGGACGAAAGCACAGGCGATCCTCGTTTGTGGGGTCCTATGAACACTTCCATGACATTTACGCGCAATTCAAGGCTTGAAATCTCAACTTGGCTCAAGTGATGACTCCCGACTCAGACTATAAACCATAGAGCGAAAGAGTTCATGAAAATGCAACTCAAAACTCAACCCTAAAAACCAGATTGGCGAGGGTCCCCATGTGCAATGGGGCGAGGTGTGAAAATAGGTCACAACAGGTTCCTACGTCATTATCTGAGAGGGAGATCATTGTTTCCTGTGCTAGCTGTACCATTCTTTCATCATCCAGGTGGCTGCAATAAATACCAGGTTTTTCCTTTAAATATTATTGCCTTTTTGTATGCATGTTTGAGTTTCGCCTTGTAATCTTGCATCAAATGAAATAAATCCATTCGCCATCTCTCTGGGAGTGATTTGCTGTATAGTTTATCATCCTTGTATTTATTATGAATTTTTAGAACTATTTTATGCAAAATCGCACCATCTCTTTTATTTGCAAAAAAACCTCAGAAAAAATCAAAAACAACAAAAGCAAACAAAAATTTGGATTCGTCATCAGTAGTCTGGGTTGAGAGATACCTGGTCTCTTACACTAGAGCTTGTAGTACATTTTGATAGGAGTTTGGAGTATTTGAAGGGGTGGAAAGGGTTTTGGGAAAGCGTATTGCTTCTAGGGAGGTCGCCTAGCCCTGGAGAGCACTGTGTTGGCATCATTTCTTCCATTGGAGGTGTTACTTGCAATTGACATCCATTTTCAGAGGGTCTTTGAAATGTCCCCTTATTAAATTCAGGCTAACCTGACCTAGAAACATAAAATGCACGAGTTGGGATCAAGAATTTTAGATTTACCAAACAATTAATCTTGTACATGTAATTTTCCTTGAGGACCTGCACACATCATGCATTACTAACAAATACACCTAGTTCCCCGATCAAGATTAAATTAGACAATTTCAGATTGAACCTTTTAAGAGTAAGGCAGATGCATCATTATCTAGTGCATAAAACACATCATATTCTGATATAACTTATTATTCTTGAGCTAAATAGATCTTCGTCCTTTCCTCTTTCCTAACCTCATCAGAGGATGGTAGAATTACTGTGCCAAGGGTGTGTGAACGGTCTCCAAGTGGACTCCCTGAAGGTTTCCTACCCGTCTTGGGATCCATCCATCAAGTGACCGTATTACCCGCCTTTCCCCTCCACAAACTTCATATCCTCAAGGGATTTGATCGGAATCTATTCCTAGAGTAAGAATCATAATAGCTTATGAGGTGCAATAATTGCTATAAGCATTATTATTGGGACATTGATAAATAATACCCATTTATCTCTAGATGTGGAATTCGTCATTCACTTATGTTGTATAGGTGAAACTCAGTATATTGACATATATATCTATTTATTGCAAAACTTGTCATTTAATCTCTCTTATGCATTCACTTATCATATTATATTTAATTGAATTCACAAATCATCACAGGTTAGAGTGTTTGTAGACATTCATTGATATTTAATCTAACAAGATATGGGTTAGTCATTAGACTGTAACCCACTATCCATAATAATTCGAATTCAATTATATAACCCTCAATGTTATCCAGTTGGTTGAGGGTACTTACCTCAAACTATCGCTCTGTATTTGATCACTTCAGAGACGTGTTCCCTGTATCTTGTTCTCTCCACGCGATGATTATATTAAAGAGTCATCATTACCTATAAGGCTTAATAATTGCTACAAGCATCATTATTGCATAATCAAGAATAATGCATATATATATATATGTGTATAACTGTATTAGACAATTGTAATTAATATCTATATATCTTATATAAATGTATATACATCATTGTTTCTATTTGTCAATTTATAATACTTTCTTATATATATATTTATAATATTAATTTGTCATATTTAAATCCTTCGTTCATAAGTGCTTGTTTAAATACATAATTACTTACTTGTATCCTTAATATATTTATCAAACTTATTATATGAGTTTATAAAACACTTCTCTGAATCTTATCCAATCTGCAGAAGCGTCCCTTCCAGCCACGGTGATCAGATTTTATTTATTTTTCATTCTATAATTTTAGTCTGCTGTATTTCTCAACTTTTAATTCCTTTTTCCCATATCATGTCTGTTGGTGTACTTAGAAATATATTAGAGACTTATGATTTTTTTTATTCCCTAGTGATGACCTCTTAGTTTGCTACTGCCATCGGCTACTCTCCTAAAAAGTGTTCCAAGCTCCTCCCATGTATATATCTCCTCTTCCTATGACTAGATATTCCGTTCTCTTCTTATACTTGTGATGGAGGGTGGGGCAAAGATCATGACCTTCCAATGGATCCTTCCCTTGCCAATGGTCATGTCTTTTGGACATAACATACTTTATCATTCTCTTCACTATCTAACTAATAGTTTCGATCGCGCTTAACTACCTTTGCCTTCATTAGCGACAATCTTTTATTAATGATCCTGCACATATATGAATCCGTTAGTCCCATATTAAATACACCAATGCTAAGATATCTTCGAATAAATGATTCTAAATCGGATATCATCAGCTTTTCAAATTATAAAGGTTTGTCTTTACGTGCTGGAAACAATCAGATGATATGCGATTCCCGTGATGAGCTTCTAGTGTATTGTCGAATTCTTCCAAGTTGGCCAAAGATATATGAGAAACCATTGAATGCTTCAGCGCACAACTTCTTTCTAAATAATTATGATATATATCTTAAGGGTTGGTATCGTTTTACACTGTTGCTAGTTGTTCAATGCAAATGTGAACAACTGTGATATGCCTTGGTGGGAACTGACACCCAGATTACAAGAACTTGTCATTGTCTGTAGGTGTTTTCACTGATTTGTTTTATATGTGTATTAGCTACACCAATGCCAAAGGGAGTACACCAGTGCCAAAGGGAGTAATCTTTAGGTTCACTGTCTTGATTAGAGGTAAGTAAATTTTCAATCACGAGTTGAACTTATAGCAAACCTTAATCCATCATACATAAGACATTGGCATGTGATTTTGGTTCAGTAATTTTATCTTTTGTTCCTTAGTTACTTTCGAAACGTGTTATTTTAAATTGGTGGAAACTACAAAAGAATGGTTTTCATTCCATCTATATTCTATAACTTATAGTTATAATATTGTCTTTTGACAATTATAATTATAATGATTCAAATGGTTAATATTTTTTAAATATGCCTCTTGTTATCTTAGTGTTTTGATTTCGGGGATAGGACAGTCTCAAGGCATATCTTACCTGTGAGTTCATAATTCATAACTCCCATATTTTTTGGGTATTGTTTTAGATAATAGGGGATATTTTATGAACTGGGTTGTCGATATTTTGTGAAAATACTGAGTAACTAAGCTGATATAAAAATCTGGATTTTTCAGTTGTGTGTTCCCTATGTAATGTTTAGATTGAGTTGAAATATTATTGCAATATTTTCTATTTTTCTGCATTATATTGTTGTATCAAACATTGCAAATATATCACAAAAAATTCATCAAAACAAAAAAAAACAAAGGAAAAACAATGCTGCATATTACAGTGGTATCAGAGCCTGCGAACCTGCCAGCCTGTGGATTCTAACCCGAAATTTCAGTTCAGTTAATTTGTGACCAAATTTTTGTCATTTCAGTGCGTTGGGAGTTTCGGCGAGCATGATGAAATCAATGCAGGGGATTATGGCAAAGAAGATGCAAGATTTTGAGAAATATGATAAGACTCTAACAAAGTTTTTAAAGCATTAGGAAGTGTTAGTCTCTTTCCGTAGAAGAAAAGAAAGCAGATACCAGGATAGTGAAAAAAGAAAAGAAGGAAGAAAAGAAATAAGAGTTTCTTCATCATGATTTGCAGCCTACAGGTGGTCCTAAGAAGAGCAAAAATTAATTGAGAAGAGAACGGTGTTGTTTCACATGTCAAGGTGTTTGGACACCTAGTCATACACGTAGAGGCCCTAAAAAAGATGAAGACATGCTCGTGAGCTCACTTCAGCAGGATGATGATATGGACAAAGAAGAAAGACTTCATGCATCCACAAGTGATGGGCATATGAGTTTTCATGACAACAAGGCTGAAGGGTATGCTGTTATAGAGTTTGCTAAACCAGCAATGATTGATTAGCTACATGAAGGTATGCATTCCTCACAAAAGCATGAGGTAATGGTTGTGGATCCAAGCCACAAACAATCCGATTTTGTGCATCAGAGCATAGAAGATGTAATGAGGATTCAAAACATGTGTGATGAATGGCTAACAAGGGCAAAGGAAGCCAAGTTGTTGGTTGCTCAAGCAGAACAGCACCTCCAAAATGTCAAGGAGCAATTCAGTCATGATGGAAATGGTGTACATAGTCATAAGACATATAAGGAAAAACTTCAAGATGGCCTTGTTGAGGATTGTGTATAGTCCAATGGAAGTTAATACTGATTTTGAGTCTACAACAATTTGAGAAAACCAAGACAGCGATATTGTTAATGATGTCACTTCTTCTGATGGCAAAATTTGTAAAGTGATTTTCAAAGAAGAAGAGTATGGAGAATTGAAAATGTGATGTTCCCTTACCTGGCTGGTTCTAAGGTTGTTGGATGATAAGGATTTGAAACTATATTCCCGCCCCCAAGGGTCCTTTGCAATCGTTAAACCCTGTAACAATACCTGCATCACCATTTGTAAACATATCCACATTCCTATATGTTAGCTTTAATATCTAGCATCTAGAAATTAGACATCATAATAATTGCATATCGAAAACACAAGAAGAGTTATTCAGCGCATTGGAAGAGGGGAATCCTTAAGGGACCAACGGTCTACCACCTCCTATTGCCCAACCCTCATCTCGGGCCTGCGGGTCTAGGTGGAACCCCCACCCCTCCATGACCCAACCCTTGCTTCAGGCCAGTGGGACAGAATGCCCAACCCTTACCTTGGGACCGTGGGGCAGAAACTTGGGTGGGGTTTCTAGACAAACCACATAAGTCATGACTCACTCCTCCTGGCAGGATGACAATCAGTATGCAGATAGTTTCTATACAATTTCCAGGTATAAAGCTATTAGCAATTCACTTGCATTTACATTTATTATGCTATGGAAGAGTTCAACAGGAGTATATAGTTCAGTATGATGATATAACAAAATGGAGCAAGAACTTATGCCTAAAGATTATTCACCATATTCTATCAATTAAAACAATACAATAGGTTCCGATTAATTTAGTTCCATACATGTAAACAGTATCATAGAGTTCTAACATTAGAGTGGAGAATCAACTTAATCAATACGCATGCCTACATGTTAATTATATTTTGATCAAAGCGACCTATAGTCTCAACATTAATTCAATATGATTTTGATTTGCATAATTTCAGTCATCTATCCCCAAGGATGCAGATCACTAGAGCTCGTCATACAAAAGGTATACACTTTTGGCCTAATCATTCTAGGACTACACAGTTCGCCAGATTCAATGTTAAATACCAATTCCCTGGATCTATGTCCAAGTTCGATCTATTCAGGAGGCATGAATAACAGATTAAATATTATATTCCACAACACACGGACTGACTGAAGTTGGGTCAAAGATTCATGCAGTAAAGTCGGGTCAAAGATTCATGCAGTAACATCATGCCAGATTGAGGACACTACATATTAAAGCAAAGTGAATAATCTCACCTGAGCCACGAATCTGCTAGTCTCTCACACGTCCTTCATGCCTCTGAACCATTGTTTTCCTTCCCTCATTTCAATGTATCGAAACATGGTGTCTCTCTCTCCCAAGATGGGATTTTTGCTAGGGGTGTGACTCGTGCCCTTTTCTAATCAAATTTGTGTTAAGGCGTGTTTAGGACAATTAAATCGATTCACATTATTAGTTGATGATAAATTGAGAAACGATGATTTATTATCAAATCAATCATACTATTTATTTAATATTAATCAAAGCTAATTGATTGTGCATCATACGACTTCATATTGACATATGTTTTAAGTATATATAAAAAATGTATTTTGAACAATTAAATATAGTGTTTTTCTTTGGGGTTATGACAGAAAATGATAGCTCATGACCAAATTAGTGAGGACAAAATGCAAAAAGACAACTTTACATTGAAGGAAAGAAAAAGGTGATGACCTAGGACCGTGTTGAGGTACACAAAAATGATGAATCTCAAAAAGGATTGGCTAACTCTATCTAGAAAACAAGATTTGATGAAGGAACAACAGCCATATTAGTTTTATATTTGTATTGTGATGATGCAAAGGTTGACTAGGGATTGGGAAAGTTTCAATTGTTGGTGACAGGTGACAAAGAGATTCAAGTCTTTACAGTTTTGGACACACAAGAAGGGTACAACAGGAAGATAGAATTGCCTATTGTGGTTGTATCAAAATGGTGCAGTGGAAGCGTGGTGGACTTCCAACTTGGTTGTGGGATCCGACAATTTATATGATTGGTAAATTGCTTGATATAGAAAATAACAAAATTGCTGAAATCAGTTATATTAGAGTGGTGCAGTGAAAGCATGGCAAAGCATTCTATAGGTTCATTTGGGATCCTGGTATTTGGCCATGGTATTCAGGTATAGATTGCTTGGGGACAAGCAATCTCCGAGAAGGGAGGACTGTAATGTCCCCAATTTCCGACCAGCCAATATTTAATTAATTAAATATTATTTTGTCCTGAATTAATAATTGGGGCATTTATATTTAATTAATTAATTATTTATTAAAGTGACTTATTTAAAAGAATGGAGCAAATATTAAAAAAGTTATTTTGGTGGTGAAAAATATTTAATATTTAAATATCATAAGTCACTTTTATGAGGGAAAAAGAATTAATATTTTAAAAGTGAATTTTATATTAAAATTTCAAAAAGTTCCCAAGAGGATTATAAAATGGGGCTAAGGGGTTCATTTGCCAAACATGCTTGGTTGATATCTTTGTTATTTTGGTTGGAGGAGCTAGTTCTTCTTCTTCTAGGGTTTGTGAGGACGAAATCCCTTGTAGGCAACATTCTCTACGTTGTTGGAAGACACAGTCTTGAGGATTCTTGGTGATTTCACTTCAGGAATCACAATTGAGCTTCACTGCAGTCAAAGATTCGTAGTTCGAGCTTCATAGATACATTTCAGATTTGAAAGATCATCTTATTGAGTAGATTGGAGATCATTAGTAGCAGATTTGAGGAGCTATAGTGGCTTTCATGCTGGCCATACCATTTTCCAAAGCTGGTTGTACATTTTGAGAGGATTTTGGAGTATTTAAAGGGGGGGCTATAGTTTTGGGAAAGCGTGCTGCTTTTTGGGAGGTCGCCTAGGGCTGGAGAGCATTGTGTTGGCATCATTTCTTCCATTGGAGGTTCTACTTGCAGCTGACATCCATTTTCAGAGAGTTTCTGTAATGTACTAACCCTTCGAAAATGTAAAAATTTCTAAATTTTCACCATACAAGTAAATAAACAGAGTAACAAACCATTGTAATAAATTTTTTCTTTTCTTTATTGATATTATATGAACAAGATACTATAATAAATTACAATAAAGATTCCATTTCATTACAATAACTTCACAAGTTACAACTATATAAGTGTAATGTCCCCTTCTCAATTGCAGATTCTTTCTGGGTTTTCAGAGAGCTTCGCAGTGGTATAGCTCGCATGGTGTTCTGAGCAACTTTCTGAATTTACTATTTTTAGTAAATTCTATTTCTGGCAGTGGTCCTGTTGGCTTCAGTGCAGTTGGCTCCTCTTTGCAGTCAGTTCAGTTGGTGTAGTTGTTCTTGACCTTTGAATGCAATTTTGGAGAGATAAGTATTTTAATTAAAATTATGTTATATTTTAATATTATGACCCCTTGGTCTAGCTACATGACTTTATGTTGTTCTGAAAAGGGGGACCTCATGGGTGGACGCATCATCAGGAGAAAATTAAATATTTCGTAAGGTCAAAATATTGCTTGGAGGTTTGGGACGCCAACTTTTGAGGAGAAGGTAATTTTTAAATTAAAGAAATATTGCTTAATGAAGTTTGGATGCCACTATTGGAGGGATATGGGGTCAACACAAGTTTGAATATTGCTTGACTATTTTGGGGCGCCCTTCTTGAAGTTTCTAGAAGATTCTCTCAAATCTATAAATACAGGCCTCAGCTCTTCAGTTCTTCATCTCTTGTCTACCATACTGTTATGCTGCTGGAATGTCTTCAGGCAAGCTTCGAGGAAAGCATACCTCCTAGCACTTGGCTCATCTTCTGGCTTGAAAGATAGCAACTAGTTGAGATTTGGATTGTAGTTGGGTTGTTTGCATTTTGTTGTGGGTTTCTTGCATTGTAGTTCAGTTTTGAGCATATTAATAGAGTTTTCAGAGTTGCTGATTACACTGGCTGATTGTAAGTTTTGTTCATAGACTCAAAAATAAAAATAATATTGTTCTGGGTATTGCTTATTTCAGTTTCTATGCTAGGGGCGACTAAGTGTACCAAATTGCAGATTTTTTAATGAAGAGTTTGAATTTTCCTAGCAAAATCGTGCTTCGTTGAGGGCCGTACCATTTGGGCTGCATTGGGATTTGTGCAAGATTTAAAATCTGTTTGTTGTTGCATCTTTCTTGATAGGAACTTGGGCGCCTTCACTGGAGTTGTCATTTGTGTGATGAGCCTTGCTAGCTCACTACTCAAACCCCTGTCTTTTTGTTAAGTCTATTTGTGTTTTTGAGTTTTTTAGAGAAAATTTATAGACAGAAGAGAAGGTGCGCATCATATAAAAGCTCACAGAATGAAAACTTGAGCAAATCTAATCAAACTGAAATTGCAGAAGGTGTTTATTAGCATCAACAATGGATTTAAAACATACAAACATACCCGAAAGCCTCCAGATTTTTTATATAAAAATTCCGATCAAAATAGTGAAGAACTGACAAAAACTGGAGTAGAACGTTATAGATTGCAAAGTTTAATCTGAAACTGAAGCCAAAGAGAAGTACAAGTAGGGCGCCCAAGATCATGAAGAGAGATCCTCAGAAAGAAGACGTTTCTCCAAGAAAGCCAAAAAAAACCTTATTTGCAAGTGCCACGCCCTTCACAGAAAAAGAACCAGAAACCATCTTTGAAGGTGCGCCCAAACAGCCATGAAGCTTGCCATGGTGAAGGAAGAACACCAACCAATTAACCCTCTGTTTTTGATAAAGAACACTACAAAAATCTGTTGAAGCACTGTAGAACTTCTGAAATGAAGCTCTCTAAATCTGCACCAATTCAGCTGATCTCTCACAGCCTCACAAGTGCTCACACTGAAGAGATTTCGTTCTCCAATGGTGGATTTGCTGCAAACCTGATCACAGGATGAAAGCAAGGGAAAAAACCTTCAAGGCAAAGTTGAAATATTCAAAAAGATGAGTTTCTCATTGCCCAAATCCCTTATATAGCAAAGGAGGTGAAAACCCAAGGAGGCCGTACATTTTAGGGTTTTAGATCATTTAAATTTATGGAAATAAACTTAAGTCACTTTCTATAGTCTAGACTTTGATTTTTGGCGCCTCCTTTAAGTGATTAAAAGATATAACTTAAAATATTCACTTTAGACTTTATTTAAGTGATATAAGAATTATAAAGTCAATTTGACTTTATAAAAAGACTTTAAGTTAAAATATAACTTAAATCACTTAAGTAAGCCTATCTCCCTCAATTCTCAACAGAATTCAGTGCCGTAAGAAGCAAAGAAACTCCTGTAATGCCAAGGCCTGCAATGAGCCTATCCACGATCTCAGAAAATGAAATCGACCGAACTCTCCAGAAGGTACCACTAACCCTCTAACCAATCCAGTTAGCCCACAAGGGTCCAAGAAAAGGGCTAACACACTGCATCAGGTGAATGACTAGAGTGAGGATATCACAATTTGCATTAGATAGCTAGTCATTTGAGTGAGTTTTGGGTGAGATATAAGTATTTTAATGAGTCTCTAGGTTGCTGGTTATGCATTTTCAGTTGCAGGTCTGTCAAAAATCAGATTATAAAGTTAGTCCTTTGAGTGGAGTTTTGTGTAATGTCCCCTTCCATTTGACATCTCTCAGTACTTGAGATTAGCCTATTATGTGGCCCTTGTAGGCGAATATGGAGGATAGAGAGTCTTATTGAGCCATGGCTTAGCTTCAGTTGTCAGAATTATTCAGTTTGGCTTTCGTTCGGGGTCTTTTGGACATCATTTGCTTGACTTACTATTTTTAGTAAGTAGAGTCACTTAGTGGAGCACCCCTGCTATTTTTAGCAGTATGGTCTGGTCATAGGTAGATTCAGTCACTTATCATCCGGCTTCGGACGGCTTGTCATTTGGACTTATATTGAGGGAGATATTAATATTTATTTGCCAAAATAAATATTAATTTAATTGAGGCTTATATTATAAAGTTATAATGTAAATTTATGTTATAACTTAAGTGACTTAATGAAGGGGTCGACCATCATGAAGAAGGGGCCATTTCTCAATTAATTATTATAATTAATTGGGCGCCCAGACTATTGGAAAATTAAAAGTGAAATTCAAGTTTATTTAAAATGATGCTTTTTGAAGGAAATCGACCTACTTGTGGAGATATAAGTTTTCTTTTGAGAGGAATTCATTATTATGATATGAGAATTGATTTTAGCCAATTTCTTCTACAAAGAACAAAGCCAAGGGTTTTAGTTTTCTTCTGCATTGGAGAACGAGCCATCTTCAGTGTATTGCAATTCAGAGGTTGTGAAATATCAGCTGATTTATTGCCTACCAGTTGAATAGCTTCATTCAGAAGTTATTATAGAGTTTATTGTGAAGATATTATTCAGGGTTTGTTTCAATATTCGTCAGGGTTAAGGTGATATCTTGAGCGACTGTTTTGGTCCTTCATCTGGCATCCTTTTCAAGGCCGTACAGATTCCTTTATTACTGTTGCTGGGCCGTACCATTTAGCTGCAAGGCCGTACTTCCTCATCAAGCAAAAACGCCTTGCCTTTTTGCTGGATCCTGCTTTCAGAGGTGGCGCCTTGATCTTCTGGAGGTCCTGCGCCATTTTCACAGAGGGAGATCATTTACTTTATGTTGGCTGTACCTTTTTATCATCATCTCAGGCGGCTGCAATAATTCAGGTTTTCAAATATTTATTATTGCCTTTTTACTTGCATGTCTGGATTTCGCATTTGTAAGCTTTCAAAAACATCAATAAATGAATCGCCTTTAGAACATAAGCTATATCCCTCTATATTTTGTCTTCTGGCATTTTATTTATTTTTTCCAAGAATTTTTCTTCAAAATCGCACCATTCATCTTATTGCACAAAAACCATAAAAAACAATACAAAACAACAAAACACAAAAAAAAATTGCATTTACCGTTAGAAGTCTGGGTTGAGAGACACCTGGTCTCTTACATTTTGTGCCTAAGCATTCTTATTGAGCATGGGAGAGTTTATCATATTGTTGCAGCATTATTAAGCTCTTAATCATGTGTTTTTGGCAGGCATACTATGTTATTGTAAGCTAAACAGTAGTACTGTCAGCATTCTCACTTCTTATTTATTTACTGTAATTCCAACTGAATAAGTGGAAGAGGCTAGCTTGCCGCCTATTTAATTTCAGTTAGCAGCCTTAGGGACCCTCTGACCATATGCTCGCCATCTCTCGGCGCCATCTTGGTTAGAGTTACTTTCAGCTTAGCATGCATAAGATCCTTTGACCATATGCTCGTTTATCCTAGACGTATTCTTGGTTAGAGTTCCTTTCCAATTCTGCATTGCATCTGATCCTTTGACCATATGCTCACACCTTGCCCAACATTGGGATCCGGGTGTACATTTTTGGTTAGAGTTGCTTTCCGCATCGTTTTGGTTTTAGAGCTAACCTTAACGGGTGCGTGTTGCATTGCCTATTGTAATAAAAAATAAATAAAATTGGTCTGGTTCATAACATTGGTATTAGAGCCATGATCTTGCCAACCTGTGCCCTACAGTGATTCAGTTGTCAGATGAGTGACAGTGATTGCAGATATTACACCAGAAGTAAGGCCAAAAAACAGCAGTCACAGTTTCTGCTAGTGCCAAAAGCTGAAACCTTTTCAGAGGCTTTAAGAGAAACAGGGAAAGCAGTAGATACTGGAAAAACAGTTGAGAACATGTCAGATAGTCATAAGTAGGCCATGGACGAGAGAGAGGATAGGATGGAGAAGAAGTTTGATGGGATGATTGATATGATGTCCCGTTTGCTTGCAAGAATCGATCAGTAGGCTACTCAGAATCATATTCCTAGTCAAAACAATGCCATAGGTGAAAATAGTGGTGTCAATGGAAACAATGGCAATGGGAGAGACAGGACTATTGGCCAACATGAGGCCACCTCTAGAGGATCAGCTTCTAGGCCACTCTTTCCTACATTCACTCAGAGGGAGGAACCACAAGTTGAAGCTGCTGTTCTTTTTGCAGATGATGCCAGGCAAGCCTACATGGAGTATGCCACCTTACCCCTGATTTTAGAGGCCAATGATCCTTTGATCAATTCTTGAACCATAAAAACAGAAGAAACGGAGGAAGAGCTGATAATCGAGCTCCTATGGCTCCTAGAACTGACTATCAGCAAGCCCTTGGAAGGTGTCAGTGGCTCACTTCGATGGAAGTGATAAGTGTTTAGCAAGGTCGTGGGTTCAAAAATTGGACAACTACCTATCGCTAAGGCCCATGCTGGAGGAAGATGCCATAAAGTTTGCAACGTTGCATTTGGAAGGAGCTGCCCATGAGTGGTGGTACCATGGTTTGGTCACGCTTGGCCACAACCTCTTTTGAACCTATGATGAATTCACCAATAAGTTGATTGATAGGTTTGACACTAAGGATCCTGAAGTGAAGTTTCTTGAGCTTGCACAATTAAAGCAGCATGGCTCCTTGGATGCTTACATAGCTGATTTTTAAAGGTTTTCCGTGATGGTGCCCAACATCATTGAAAGAAGGTTGGTAGTATTGTTCTCTGAGGGATTGGTTGAACCTTTGAAAGGGTGGGTTAAGGCTTTCGATCCACCAAGTATCGAAGAAGCAATCAAAAAGGCTTGAAGTATGGAGTTATCAGCCCCTAGGCCAAAGTTTCTCCCCAAGCCCTTTGGCCACAAGAGGGACAAGAAACATTTTTCAAATCAGCATAAGAAGTTTCCACCCAAGTTGACTGATGAGCAGCGTGAGCAACTTAGAAAAGAGGGCAAGTGTTATACATGTTTGGAGCCTTGGATTAAGGGTCATAGATGCTATGGAAGAGGGTGTTCTAACCAAATGGGGGCCTATTCTGATTATGGATCAGAATTTGATATGTCTGATCAATAGTCTTATTTTGGGGACAGCGAGGAAGAGAGAGCCCCAGAAGAGTCCGATCATGAGCAAGGAGTTGGGGGCCCTATTGCCCAACTCTCTAGTTTCCAAAAGAACGAATCTTTCAAGGTTTGTGGTGGGATTGGAGGTCACCGAATTGTTGCCTTGATTGATACTGGGGCAACACATAATTTCATTGATGAAGGATTGGTTGCAAAGAGAGGTCTCAAAACGGAAGAATTTGAAGGTTTCAAAGTCATGGTGGCTGATGGGTTTCATTTTTCTTGCAACCGGAAGGTTTCTTACATGTCTATGCAGTTGGGCAACTATGAAGTCAAAGGTGACTTCTATGTAGTTACTATTGGTGACACGGATGCCGTACTTGGTATTCAATGGCTACGCTCACTTGGGGAAATCTCTCTCAATCTACAAACGATGGAGCTCAAGTTTCAATCTGTTGGGAAGAAGGTGGTGCTAAGGGGAATGTCCAATGGAGGTCCTCGGATTGTGTCATTCAAAAGAATTGAGAGGTTGATTCGGCATGAGCAAGGTGGGTGGGTTGTGGAATGTATGGTTCTTCCAGCTAGTCCAGTTGAAACAAAGAGGGACTATCCTCCAGATATCCAGTCTATACTCACCAAGAAGAGTAAGGTGTTTGCTGATCTACCTCCTGGGCAGCCTCCTGAAAGGGGAGCTGAGCATGTAATTGAACTCAACGAAGGGGCCAAGCCATTCATCACAACACCATATCGGTATCCTAAGAAGCAAAAGGATGAAATCGAGAAAAACATAAAAGAACTCTTGGAGATTGGCTTCATTCGTCCAAGCAAGAGTCCCTTCGCTTCAACAGTAGTTCTTGTGAAGAAGAAGGATGGCACCATTCGCATGTGTGTGGATTACTGTCTTGAATCAAAGCACAATAAAAAATCGGTACCCCATCCCCCAGATAGATGAGCTCATTGATGAGCTACATGGTGCCAAGTTCTTCTCAAAAATTGATTTGAGGTCGGGCTACTATCAAATTCAGATGAGGGGGTCAGATGTTGAGAAGACGACATTCAGATGCCACTATGGTCATTTCGAGTTTTTAGTCATGCCATTTGGGTTGACTAATGCTCCTGCCACTTTCCAGTCTTGTATGAACAAAGTCTTTCAGAAGCAGTTGAGGAAGTTTGTGTTGATCTTTTTTGATGATATCCTCATCTTCAGCAAGACATGGGAAGAACATCTCAAGCACTTGGAGGAAGTGCTTAGTATCTTGGAATCAGAGAGCTTGTTTGACTTAAGGCTATCTCAAGCTACGCATAGGTATTTCCTTCAATGGATAGTCCATCATCCCAGATAACCTACAACCATATTAATCTACTTCGAATTAACTACTTAACTAGTAAGTACACAAGCTAGGTATTTCCTCAATGGATAGTCCATCATTCCAAAGATAACCTATATACTTGGATAACCCTACTTACATGTAAGTATATTAAACCCTCTCCCATACTGGATGACCTCTCCTAGGAGTAAACACAAGCTTTCCTAGTTAAATCAATAACTTAGCTAAGTGTACCATATGTGCCTTTCATGTTCAATCATACTTAGTATATAATACTTATGATAAACAACCATCTCCTACTATGGAGTAAATACAAACACATTGCAACCCATGTTCAAACATATCTAGTATAATTAAATACCTATGTCAAGCAATCTCTTCAACATATCTAGTATAATTAAATACTTGTTTCAAGCAATCTCTCCTATCATGGAGTACTTAAAAACACATTAAGAATACAATATATAATACTTATGATAAACAACCATCTCCTACTATGGAGTAAATACAAACACATTGCAACCCATGTTCAAACATATCTAGTATAATTAAATACCTATGTCAAGCAATCTCTTCAACATATCTAGTATAATTAAATACTTGTTTCAAGCAATCTCTCCTATCATGGAGTACTTAAAAACACATTAAGAATACAAAATAATAGCTTCAACTTTCTTTCTAAAACAATCTAAATTCTCTAATGCATATACTGGAAAAGACCTCTCAACCATGCATACAAGACTTATCTTTCAAAAGTAAAATAGAAAAAGAAGAAGAGATCCTCATGCCTATTATCGTTTATCCAATTTAATGGCAATAGTGCAACTTTATCCAACAACAATCGGCTTCTCTCAAACAGCTCTACCTCACTTGTTGATAGCTTACTTCTCTCAAACAATAATAATACATCTTACTCAGAATAGATCACTCTATTTCTCACTCACTCACAAAACAAATATGGCTGGTAAAATAACTCAGAAGTATTGAACTGCAGAAGACGTCTGGGGAAAGAATGTGTCTCTCTTAAGTGAAATGGTCCAATTATTTATAGAGCAACCAAACAATCAAAAAGCCTACAATTTAGGCATGTAAAATGACAACAAACTTCATGCAAAGCAGCTCAGCAATAAGGTGGTGATAAAATAAGCTCAGACTCGGCAAAACCTGCTACAAATCGACTTACATCTTTGACAATAATTTAACGACCAATTCAAAATGTGCATGGAGAATTCGAATTCTACTCTAGCAAAGGCATCTATAGGAAAATGCTTCAAGAGGTGGCGCCAAAGCCTTTCTTCTAATATCAAGTTGGTGTGGTTTAAGGAGTGAAACAATCAATTATAAGTCTGCAACACTTAGCATGTATTGACTGAAATAAAGGGATGAGTCGATTTAGCCAACTAAAGACATTGGACTAAGTCCACGTTACTCATATTCATTGTGTCGACCAAGTCAAAGTTAGTAGTTAATATGCATTCATACGTTTTAACATACGTGACATGGTGAGTGAAACTCGGCTTCACTTACACAGCCGTAAGCATTTCCTAATCGACTTCCCATCTCATAGTCTCTATCGACTTCATAACAGCCTTTAAAATCCGGCTTCTACTATTCAGTGTGTGCTTTTAGTCCCCACGTGGTTTCCTACTCCCAACTTATCTTGTATGGCTTTAATAAGCCTTTCTCCATACTCCACATGCAACATACTATACTTTGACTAAGTCTTTTCATTATAGGCGTTCCAAGCTTAATGTACTTGCTAATTGCTTATAGTACATTGACTAAGGTATTCTAGCCAATTTGACTTATTCGCTGCACTATATTCAGCATCTAGTTTTCCCCTTTTTCTTGATCAATACAAGACATATTCGGCCCTCTAATGTGCATGCATATGTTGTACTAAATTGGCCTATGGTTTAGTAAATACTTGACCCCAAGCACTTATTTTTGATAGTTGATCTATTCATATATCAATAATCAGCCAATATGTAAATTACATATATATATACCTATATATATATGCTTGGCATTGCTCATATTTACAATTTGACTTTTATTTAATTATGATTTATATATAATTATATATTTGCTTATATACAAGTACACACACACACACACACACACACACATATGTCCACAAATAGCTTTAATGCTATTACATATATATATATATATATATATATATGCGTACATGTATGTATATATATATTCCATGATAATCAAATATGTTTATATTTGATATTGAAATGAATTCAAATGAGTAAACATTCTCATGATAATGGCAACCCTATTGACTTATACATATTCATATAGATATATATATATATATATATATATATATATATATATATATATATATACTTATCCACATAATATATACCCATTCCATCGGATGTATAGCTCTTATTATCATATTTCGCAAATAATAATACGTGTATATATTCATACACACAGTTGAAAAACTCGCCAAGCCCAAAAAACATGACTCGGGAAAAACTCGGCAACTTAAAAAATTGCTTAAATTTCATTTAAAACGCTTTTTTTTTGCAAAATTAAATGATAAGATGCATCCAATGAGTCAATAAATGAGTACATAAAAGAAACAAGTTGAGTCATGTTGTATTTGATTGATTTGAAAGCAAATTGGGTACAAAATGGCATCCTCATGTGGAATGCATTGATACTGATAGTCTAAAACAGAATGAAAATAGCAAATTGTTTTTGTAAAACTGAAAGTAAATACTACATTAATATATTTTACAAATTTACATCTTCCTCTTACCATGTCTAGTGAAAACTAGGGAGAGGTAGAACTAGACGATATTATAGATGAAGACTTGTAGGCAAACTTGGAAACTTGGACTTAGAGAGTACCTATAAAAGCAAATGAAATGAAAATGCCTTTTTAGTGGCCGCAGGAGAACGTTTTTTGGACAGGCAAGTTTTTTTTGCGGACTCGTTGAGTTTTTGGTGAAAACTCGCCAAGAACTCAACGATTTTTTCTCCTTTACTCGGGGAGCAATTTTGGAGAGTAAATGCGGGAAAAACTCGCCGTAAAAAAAAACTTGGGAGTTTTTTAAAACTCGCCGATTACTCGGAGAGTTTTTCAACTATGCATACACATATACTTATATATGTACACTTCTCCAATAAGCATTAATGCTTGCAAGTGTATTAGTTTATATATACAAGCATATTCATTATATGGTAATATGATAGTCAAGTAATCCATTCGATATCAAATGATTATGACCTTGTGACTATATTCACACACACACACACATATATATACATATAGTCGTTTCCTCGTGTATGTACCTTTGTGAGTATTTCTACTCACATACATGTGCAATTGCTAATGCTCTCATACACGGGTCTATGTATATGTATTTATATATATGCCTATATACATGCTACGTTTTACATTCATTATGAAATGATGTAAAGGTAACCATTCACAAAGCCCAAAGACACAATCAACCACACAAACAAGTACAGTAGGATAAGGGAGGACTCAAAAGCTTAAACAGATAAACATCACCCAATAATACACTCCAAAGTAAACAAGACCTTTACTAATGCAGATATTTCAAACTAGGGATGACTTACCTATTATTGTTGGTTCTCAGTTGTGATCATATGGTTTGTCCTTGATGACAAAATCCCTTTCAGTTGATTCTACTTGTTGAAAGTTTCAGATTGGTTTCTCATGCTTTATCTTGGTATAGTTTTGTCTATATGGTTTACTTGTCTTGGCATTCAGTGGATAGTTTTCATTCAGAATTCTAATATCTTATGGTACTGATCAGTTTGAGCTTCGTGCAATCTCAGGTTATCTTATTTGTACATTGTTTCGGTGACAAGAAAGAACATATCGGCGTGAGAATGCCAGGGTCTCCCCGATCCATTTCTCTGATAAACGTCTGTGTTGCCTATTGGCAAGACGTTTCTGATGTCATGACGATTGGATTTTACTTACAGGCAACTTTCGGTAGGACTTCTCCATTGTTTCGGCGACAGAAAAGGATCATATCGACATGAGTTATACCGTCAGAATGATGTCTTAGCGAACTCATCATGTCTCCCCGACCGGCAACAAAGGGTGCTCATCGGCGAGAGGTGTTTCTTCGTTGTAACGTCTTGGCGAACTTACTTTAGTCTTGCCAACAGTTGGTGGAAAAATTGCATATCGGGAGGTCTTAGCTTCGGTGTAATGTCATAGTGAACTCGTCAGGTCTTGCCGACTAAGTCTTATGAGGGACTTTTGGCGAGAGGTTTGTATTGTCTCAGCGACTCAGAGTGGATAAAGATTTTCGGTATGACATAGTGTGCTCTCCGAGAGGTCTCCCCGACATTGATATGTCTCGGCGATGCATAAAACAAAAGGAACATTTCGGTATGACTCATGTGCTTGGCGAGTTTGATTTCTTATACCGACTGACAATATAAAGGTATACATCTCGGTAAGAGTTAGGGTTTTCGGCATGAGGTCTCGGCGAGTGACCTCCGGTCTCGCCGATGGAACACAAAAGGACTTTGTCGGCATAGGATCTAACTTGTCTCAGCGACACACAAGATGGTGGGTGACTTTCGGTATAACGAAGTATTATCTATATGAGGTCTCCCCGAGAGCGATATGTGACGGCGACAAGTTTTATCACGAGGGGCTCTCAGCAAAACAAAGACTGGTCTATGAGAAGTCTCCCCAATTTTGAATTGTCTCAGCGACACCGGATGAAAGGATGACTTTTGGTAAAACAAAGCATTATCTACGAAACGTCTCCCCGACAGCAGAATGTCACAGCGACACATAAGAGATAAAAGGGCTTTCGGTGAAACATAATGTGGTCTGTGAGAGGTCTTCTCGACGTCACTGGGTCACGGCGAAAGCAAATGAGGAAAAGGAAACGCAGCTCGCATAAGGTCATAGCGAAACACAAAGAACACGGGGCAACTGACAACGTTATAATTGCCTTCGGCATACTTACGGGTTGTCTCAGCGAATGATTAACGAAGACTCAAACACTGTGGCCGACATGGGAATTTCTAAATATCGTTGCAGGCCGACATCATTGGTTGGCATTGAATCTCTGGTATTTATGCGTTTCATGCTGCACATACTGGTTTATATTCACCATTTTTAGAACTGCTCTTTGCATCTCAGTTACTAATGTGGCAAATGATGCCTTGACAGAGTATTGTTATTCATGCATTAGAGGTTATGATTTATTGTGGTGGGCAGTCGTGCTTTTTAAGCAGTGAAATGATCTCATACGTTTTAGATTTGTTGAGGACGGCTCTTAGCTGGGTGAAACGTCTCTTGTATTGGCAAATTCATTTCACTTTAACTAATAATCTTGCTGGGTACAAGATGAAGAATTCTATTGTAAAAAGCATTGTTAACTTCAGTCTGAATCTTTTCAGTTTGGTTGTTCAGCCGTTACTCCTGAAGACAGTTACTTTTCTGGCATCCTTTTTTCCTGAAAATAGAAAGGAAGTTTCAGCTCTCCTTTGACCTCGAATCTCTTTGAAGACTACACACTGGAAAAGATGTATAAAACACAGTGTTGTGAATACTGAAATGGGCTGGATAGAAATTTTGAGACATCGTTATTTTGGCCGTATCAAGAGATGTATTGGAAAACTCTGTAATACAAAATTTGGAAAACATGATGCATAACAGAGTTGTAATTCTTTTCTATTTAATATTTTAAGGATTCAAAGAGTTGGATTCTTAGGGTATTAGGTAGATAAGAGTGTTGAGTTTCTTGAGCTTACTAGAAAACAGAGAGATCCTCTGATATTATTATTGTTTTGAAAATAATTTGAGGGGTTGGTGCTCCTTGAAATTGGTGTTTCAAAATGAGGGGTTGGTGCTCCTTGAGTTGGTGCTCAGAAATTAGACTATAAGGCATTGTTAACAGTGGTTTTTGAAGATTAAGCCAGTAAGGCAGTTTAGGAGTGGTTTTTCTACCCCAGGAGGGTTTTCCACTCGAAAAATCCTTTGTCTTATGGTCTCTTTGTTTTGATGTCATAATGTTTCTTGATTGTGATAATTTTTATCAGTCTGAACATTTTTGAATGATAGTTCCTTCATATCTACAAATATTTAGTTCAAATATCTTGCACAAGTCATTGCTGAAGAGTCTAATTCAAAAGGAAGCTTAAAAGTTCTCATTTGATTCATTGCTCAAGAATAGTTATAATTTGCTAAAGGTGTTTGTTGTCTCAATACCTTTCTTGTCTTTAAAGCTGCATTCAAATCAATTGTTTAAGAAGTGAGTCAATAATGTTGATCATCATTTGCACAGTCTTATGAGTTGCACCTGCACTGTCATCATGCTTTGATTGTTAATCAATGTCAACCATAATTGTTTTGGCAAATGCAAGATATCTCAATCAAATCACATTTTCATAAGTTGTCTAATAGACTGAGTTAATGTTGTCATATCTTTGTGCTTTCAAAAGTGATTACTCTACTCTAATGTTGAAAGAAAAGGAAATCAGAATTAAAAATCTTGGTCGAAGTTGAAAAAGTTTAGACACTGATTCACCCCCCCCCTCTCAGTGTCTGTCCATAACTCCAACAATTATTACCCACAAACCTACTCAACTCAATCTTTCTAATGTGTTGTGTGTATATGCTTAGATAGTTTATGTTACTGGTTACCCGACCAAGATCTACCGAGTGATACTTCCCCTCCACCTGGCGAAATGAACATTTACCTGCAACCACTAACAGATGTCTATGGCAGTCAGCTGTTCACAACATAAGCAGTATACATAAGTATCTTCCAAAGTTAGAATTATAATAATTCAATAACCATCTATTCACATATATGTAGTATTTCACCATGAATAACATCAACTGAGATAACATCAAATGAAACAACATCAAATGAGATAACATTCATATTTATAACAAGGTTAGCGTAATTTATTCATCTCCAAAATTCACATTACATTCATATTTACCCTATGTAGTAATAGTAAATAGTAACTTCACAATTGGGATGTAACATGCTTCCCCCCTTGTGAATCATCGTCCTCGATGATCTATAGCCTTTTAACATTTAGTTAAAGTCAATTAAAGTTTTACTTACTATTCTTAAAATACGTAAGATTTATAAAACATTCATACTATGTAGGAACCTTGTCCTTCCTGGACCTTGCTTCGAGTGCCCTCACTATCGCATAAGATAGTATGCCTCAAACATACTTACTCTCCCAAAGAGCTTTATTATATTATCATAATACCTCGTATGCATATCCTAGGTACAATTGTATCTATACGTAACACCTAAAACATAGTGATCGGAAATCATTGGCCCATGAATTTATCCTCAGTATAATCCAAATAGAAAAGGAATAACGATGTATCGCGCACTACACCATGGGTCACATCCATTCCCTTTTGTATTTACACTTTTAGACAACTTCATAAACTGAGTCCGTTTGTCACTTACACATCCATTTTCCTTACCATAAAGTACTATTGTTGATTACTTGTCCATCTTGAGCATAACATTGCTCTTGGACACCTGTCAAATTCCAACATTGCTTCATACTTAAGCTTGTATCGACAAAGTCTCATCGATCTCTTCGATCTATTACTCCTTTGACAATCTATCAAGTCTATGGTTAACCCTATTTCTAAGCCTATTTCAGCTTAATAGAGTTTCCAACCTTTCCTTCCATAGAATGGTCCAAACCTCAATGTTAGAAGTTTATAAATCATTCGAGATTTAGTCTACCATTTTTGCTCATTTGACTATAATAATATATTGCAGATTTGCTCAACTGAATGAGTTCATAGTATGATCATGGTTTACACAACCCTATCATTATTTGCTAGTTCATAACTGAAATAACCTTCTCAAGAATACTAGGCAACTACTTCTCACAATATATTATTTAGGACCGAAATCCTATAACTCAAGTTTCGAAGTAGCGTTGGTGAGTCTGTCCACTAGAACATTATGTCAGTTTTATTGACATTGATAGATTGATCTGTCTCGTGTTCTACCACTTTCCCTCTGGAAGCCCAAGAGAGTATACATGTCCTACCAATGATGACATCCAGTCTTCATTTCCTGGCATACTAGACATAATCTTGCCACATTTCGTGCAGCCTCTTACTCTTTCCCAGGTTATAGTGGTTTCTCACCAGACAATTCACTTTGTTGTTCCAATGTCCTAATTCTGACATTAATTTCCTCGTTTCTTTCTTGAATCTTCCAAAATTTTGGGTACATAGGTTGTTTTATATCCAATAATAGTCTATTCTTTGACTAAGTGAAAACCTATTTTACGATCTCACGCTATCTTTAATTCCCATGTAATAATGGTTATAAGTTTAGTGGAATAAATCTCCTTTATTATAGGGCATCCACAACTTGGATTTCTTCCGTACAAGGATTATTTTCAAAGATGCAATTCATCTTTTAACTCAATCTAATTTTCCCAATAAAATTGGTACTAATTTCCTGTATTAATCCTCGTTCAATCATGTTTGTCCCTAGAAGATATCAAATTTAATTGCATATCTAATTACCAAGCACAAACTTTCCTTGTTATCTCCTTTGATTCACTTAATCACATAGGTGAGTCCCAACTTCGATATCTCCTTTTTGAGCTCAAATAACAACCCCGATGTTCTACTCAGTAAAATTTCCAATATTTCATGCTAGATGAAAATTCTATGATGTCCTGACATAGCAATAGATGCTTCCCTTTGAGAGTGTATCCCTTTTAATATAAGAGCCACTCAAAGTAGAGTCTTGTCAACAATATGACTTCCTTTCTGTTAGTTTTAGGATAAAAAATGAATAAGCAGAAAAACACAGAATAATGGACATCACAGTGAACAAAGAACACAGAGTTTATCCTGAGAAAACCCTCCTTTTCGAGGGAGAAAAACCCAGCCAAAATATCTCTCATGTATATTAAATTGAGCAGCAATAAGCTTTACAATATGGCCAATCACAAGGCCGATATGATGTAATGACAATGGCACCACACATGATGCAAATACACAGCCAATGATGAATATCAAACTTCTTCTCAAGTCGATCTCCTTGAACAATCAATCTGCTATATATATGAATTTAACTCCTGTTGATATGCAAACACACTTGAATAATGATAATTTCTTGAATACCCAATGAATGTGTGATTCCTTGCATTTATACATTTCAATATTTCTTTTCATGAAGGGTCGGCTTCTCTCACCAAGTGAGATGACTTCTCAAAACAAGTCGGCCTCAAAAATATAATTTATTACTTCTCTAGTGTCGACCTCATTAGACTCTTTTATATATTTCAAATTTTGTAGGAGAAAGAAATCTCCCGCCGCTACTTACATCAACACTTTCTCTTAGCTAGGGAGATATCCTTCTAGATATCGATGTCATGGAGTCTCTCAACACGACGCCCACAATGGCTACACCCATTTGTGGAAAGCTCAAAGGTTCATCACAGAGTATCTCAACTTGATATCGTCATGGAGTCTCTCAACATGACATCCACCATGGCTACTCCCAGAGGGTGGAAAGAACCACATCTTTGTCTCAGAGATGGACAAGCGCTTTCACCTCAAATTTCTCTGTCTCAAAGAAAAATGCATTAACAAGGGCTTACACTTGAAATTCCTCTGTCTTAGAGAAAAATGCATTACTAAGGGCTTACACCTCAAATTCCTCCGTCTCAGAGAAAAATGCATTAACAAGGGCTTACACGTCAAATTCCTTAGTCTCATTGAAAAATGCATTAACAAGGGCTTACACCTCAAATTCCTCCGTCTTAGAGAAAAATGCATTAACAAGGGCTTACACCTCAAATTTCTCTGTCTCAGAGAAAAATACATTAACAACAGATCTTCATGATGATGTGACTCCCTTTGAAGCTCCAAGTACTTGCATCAACCTCCTAACCTCCTTGTCCAAGGTTGCTTTTGATGAATTGTCAGACTCCCTCTGAATGTTAATTCCTCCTCTTCAAAGAAACGTCTTCAGTTAAGTTTATCTCTTCAGTCTGCGTGAATTCCTCATAGGATGCATAAAGTTCTTCCTCCCTTGAATGCAATCTCTTATGCTTCTCGGTCCGTCTTGAAAGCATTTTAGAGAGTTTAATAATAGTTCATAGAACTAAACTATCCTGAAGAGAAATATTCAGATGTAGAAACCCCAGTTTCCCCTTTTTCTGTCTCTGATTGTTTTTTTGAAGGTTTTCTGACGTTTTAGGTTTTTTTGCAAATTTTTGTGTTTTTGATGCAATAATTGAAAGGTACGATTTTGACAATAAATTGAAATAAATTCAATAAAAATAAAATAGCTTTGGAATTGAATGAATAAGGATGCCAGTATCTTTATTTGACCTTCTCAACTGATTACAAAAATATCCAGATACATGCAATGAACAAACAATGAATTTTCAGTATTTTAAAAACCTGGTATTTGCTGCTCCTGAAGTACAGAAATGTACGGCTGCAATTAATGAGTCCTTTTTCCTTCTGTTTGATGATGCCAGATGCATCCAGCAATCCCAGCGCCTGAGTAGATACCAACTGGAAACCCCAATCAAAGGCGTTGCTTTTTATTTGATGAGTACGGCCAAAGGACAGAGGTACGGCCCTGACAGCAGGTACGGCCTGTCAGAATCTGCAATAAATGTGGTACGGCCTCCTCCCAAATCACTGTCTGAAGCTCTGTAAATGATGCGCCAAGTTGTATGATGGTCTCTGAATGCAATCAACTGAAAAGAACTGAAGATATGAATTTCTTTGAAGCTCTGTAGTTTACTCTGAATGAGAAAACCTCTGCTGGCAATAGATCAAGTGATATTGCACACTCTCTGAATTGCTTTCCGCTGGAGATGGCTCGTTCCCCAAGGAAGTCGAACACGAAACCCTAAAGTCTCAGGCTCAGATCAATTTGATTAGTCTCTCAAAATCAATAATCACATAATGGCACAATTCCCAATGCAAAACCCTCTTAAGGCTGAAAAGTGCGATTTCCTTAAGAATAGGGTTTCATTAAAATATTCACGTTTTAATATTTTAATATCTCAATAGTCTCCCGCTGAATATTTTAATATAAATCAAATGTGAAACTGGCCCCTTCTGATGATGGGCGCACCCCTCAAGGCAATCACTTAAGTTATAATTTTAAATTATAACTTTATATTATAAACATTAAATAATTAATATTTAATCAATATAATTAAATATTAATATTTTCCTCGTTACTTATCCGTTTCCTGTTCCGTCTGATGCTGACGAACTCTGAAGTGATTCCGGATGCCGCCAAAGCCATACTGCTAAAAATAGTAGTGGTCCCACACTGCCTGCCAGGAACTGCTAAAAATAGCAATTCTGCAAAAAGTCTCTGATCGAGCCAGAACGAAAGACAACTGATCAAACTCCGCTGACTGAAGCTGAGCCAAGCTCCGAAGTGACCCTCTATCCAAACAATCAGCCTACGAGGGTCGTGTGATAGGCCAATCCTGTCCTCTGAGAGATGTCACAGAGAAGGGGACATGACATCAGATCAATGCTAGAAGCATATATGATTCATTATTTCCAATGTTATTGCATGAATTAACTACATAAGAAATTCATGAACATTATTCAAGGGTACAAACAAAAAAATACTTATCTCTTTATTGATTTTGTTGCAGCCATTTTACTCTTCCTGTAAACCATCATCTTCGCCCGATGATGTACCCTATATTTGCATGAAGCAAACACCTACAGCTCTACAACATTTCAACAAACTCCCGTGACTATTTGAATATATTATGTAGAAACCCCTTTTCTCACTGTTTCTGTAACTACTTGTTTTTGCTTGTTTTTTGAGTGTTTTGATTTTTTTTGTGTTTTTTGCATAAAGAGATAAAATGCGATTTTTGAAGGAAATGATACAAAAATCTTTGATAAATACAATAAGGAAAAATCTAACACAAATAGACTCTGGAATCAATAGCTATTAATTGTATTATTCTTCCTCAGCAATTACAATATTGAAAACCTAACATGCAGACCAAAACACAAAGCTGATTTGCATTATTCAAAAACCTGGTTTGCTGATTGCAGCCACCTGGGATGATGATGAAATGGCACGGCTATCAATAAAATCAATTTCTCCCTCCGCCAGATGATTGCCAATGAACCCAAAGGTATAGGTGCCCCATTTGATGAAGTCAGAAAGCAAAAAGGAAAGGCGTTTTGCCCTAGATGAAAAGTACGGCCCTGTACTTGATGGTACAGCCCTAGCTGCAGCAATAAGAATTCCGTACAGTTTAGAAATAGTTTCCAAACAACAAACTAAACCGGCTGTTAATGATTCTATCTTCCCCTGATGAAACTGGATTAATCTCTGGACAAATGGATTCTTCTGAATAGGCTCTGTAATAACTTCTGGATGAAGCTATCTTTCTGACAGGCAATAAATCAGCTGATATTTCACAGCCTCTAAACTGCAGACACTGAAGATGGCTCGTTCTCCAATGCAAAAAGACAACTGAAACCCTTGGCTCCATTCTCTAAAGGAAGAATTGATCAAAGTCGATTTTCATAACATAATGATGTTTCTTCACAAGTGAAAACCTTATATTCTTCAAGAGGGTCGACTTCTCTCCAAAAAGCATTATTTAAATAAAGTTGAATTTTCACTTTTAATATGTCCATAGTTTGCACGCACTTTTAATTATAATTAATAATTAAAAAGTGGCCCCTTCTTCATGTTGGTCGACCCCTTCCTTTCAGTCACTTAAGTTATAATATTTAAATATATTATAACTTTATAATATAAGCCTTTAATTAATTAATATTTATTTTAGCAAACAAATATTAATCTCTCTCTCAAAATAGGTACAAATGACGAACCGTCTGAAGGCAGATGATAAGTGACTGAATCAACATATGACCAAACCATACTGCTAAAAATAGCAGGGGTGCTCTGCTGAGTGACTCTACTTACTAAAAATAGTAAGTCAAGCAAATGATGTCCAAACGACTCCGAACAAAAGCCAAGCTAAATGATTCTGCCAACTGAAGCCAAGCCAAGCCTTAACCAGACCCTCTATCCACCCTATCAGCCTACGAGGGTCACATAATAGGCTAATCTCAAGAACTTAGAGATGTCAACTGGAAGGGGACATTTGTAATAACCCCTTCTCAAACCTGATCATTCATGTGACCGTTGGCCTTTTCCTGGAAACCCGAAGGCTAGTCGGAAGGTAAAATTAGGGTTTCCTATTTTTGAGGAGGTCTTTGCTCAGAGATGATGGATTCAATGGCGGATTCTTTCTGGGTTTTCAGAGAGCTTCGCAGTGGTATGTTCATCTCGGCATTCAGAGCTCTTTCTGGAATTTACTATTTTTAGTAAATTCTATTTTTGGCAGCTTCCAGTTGAGTTCAGCTTGGTTGACTTCATGTTTCAGTTTGGTCAGATGTTGTGCTCAGTATTGGCTTCAGGGCACATTCGGAGGGATAAGTTAAGTCATTTAATTAAAAGTCACGTTTTAAATATTATATTTTAACGTTGACCATGGGCCTAGATTTAATGACTTAATATTGTTTTTTAAAAAGTGGTCTTTGAGGGTGGCGCCCTCATTAAAAGATTATTTTAATTAGTGCCAAAGTCAAAGCAAGGTTTGAAGGGCGTATTTATCAAAAGGATGATATTTAATTAAAATATCAAATCTTAAGCTTTGAAGGAGAAAGTACGCCATCTTGAGGAGATTAGGGTTTTGGCTTGAAAGTGATTTTAGGGTTAATTGAAGTCAACTGGAAAATTATAAAAGGAAGGCCTTGAGCATCATTTCTTCATCTTTGGACGACTATACTGTTATGCTGCCGGATTGGCTCTGGAATCGCTTCGAGGAATGAAGGCCTCCTAGCTCGACATCGCTTCGTGTTTGCAAGACAACATCAAGTGGTGATTCTTAGTTTAGTTTGTGAGTTATTGAATATTGTGCATTGTAATCTACATTTCAAATCTCTAGATATCTGTTTAGCATTTTAGTGTTTCAGCATTTAGCATCATTTTATGACAGCAGATTTCATGTTTTGATCATATCTCAAAAAAGACAAAAAAGATAGTTCTGGGTATTGCATTTTTATCATTGTTTAGGGGAGGCGATTCTTTGTCTCAAATCTCAGATTTTAGTGTTGTGTATTTAATTTTTAAAGTCAAATCGAACTACTCAGCTGGGCCGTACCATTTGGTGCTGTCTTGGAATTTGTGCAAATTGAAATGGCTGCATTTTGTTCAATTTAGGGGTTCCATATTGGTCGCCTAGGTTCTCAAGGTGCATTGCATTTTATGACATATAAATCGGATGTGTATTGAGGGAGTTATGAGCAATTCTTCCAGTTTGTAAGCTGCTGATCATATGTTTAAAGTGCAGATCTGTTTGTGACAGTCCTAGCAATCTGCATGATTCTGATTTGTAATTGGCAGTGTGATTTCCTTTGAGATTGTAACAGAAATAACGTTGAGTACTCTATTTGGAAAGAGTCTAATATATTGACATTGCAGGCAATAGTATTTATTGTAATCTGGCAGTAGTACTGACCAGCATCCTTTAATATTGCTTTGTCATTAATTGTAATTCACGTTCTTGCTTTCTATACTAGTGAATTAGTTGTAACTCCGCCCTATGGTAGCTACTCCCCATTCTGGGTGAGCAAGCACATTCTGGGTGTTGAGTAGTTTCAGCTTTCAGCACTTTCATTTCAAGCATTGTTTTGTATTCACTCCGTCATATGGTCGCCCCTCACTCCGCATTGGATTGGGTAGCACATACTTGGCGTCGAGTTCCTTTTCCAGCATAAGCAGTTTGTTTTAGATCCTCTGACCAATGCTCGCCATCATCGGCGCCATTCTGGTTAGAGTTGCTTTCTTGCACGTTTTGGTTTCTTTCTCTAACCTTAACGGGTGCACTGCTTTGTAATCTGTTATTTGAAAAAACGAAAAAAATTGGCTCGGAATATTTCAACATTACATATTATAAGTGGAATTTCAAAGAGGCACTGAACTCTAGGCAACTCCCGATATGATTTGAAAACGCCCCTTTACTTTCTTTATTTTCTGTTCATTGTCGGCATTCAGACAACATATAGAATGATTCGTGAATTTCAACAAGAAACTCAGTAATATTCCCGCAAGTGAAATAGATGCTTCAGAACACCAAACAGACCGCTACCTTGATATAATCATGCCTTCATAGACTTCCAACATGCCTCTTCTCAAATAAAGCAACAACAATATAAGATTCACGTCGCATGTGTATATGCTCGCCCAATCTTCTCGGAAGGAAATTAACAACTTCTTTGTTAATCCCATTTCTTCCCGACACAATATTGTGAAATCTCCAGATTGCATGAATTGGTATCAAATGACATGCCCGATACTGGAACTTTTCTAAATATCGATGGGTATCTCCTTTACAACATTCACAAGCACCTTAATTACATCGACTATCCACGAACAAGGGATGCCATTGTAGTCTTTGAGTCTATTGGCCCGAAATGTGCGTATCTTCAATCTAAGTCTTCAATGTCGACAATGAAGCCTCTACACTATGCTGACTTCATAACTCTCACTGCAATCATGAGCCCTATAGTCTCTATCGTTTCCAGACTCTTCCCAATAAACATTCAGAGTAATAAATAATAGCGACTATATTCTACGATCTCCTTTAAATGCTGATACACTAACACAAATCCTCATATGCTCCAGTGCTGGTGAGTCGGATTCTTATTGATAAAATGTTCCCATAAAGAATCCACTAGTGTGATGTGTGATGATTTCAGAACGCCATCCTACTTGGTGCTACAGTGATTGCTCTGCACCATGCATGTTTTCCAAGCAACAATTTCTGATTAGATCTTTTCTTAGACCCGCTTTGATACCATGTTAGTTTTAGGATCAGAAATGAATAAGCAGAAAAGCACAGAATAATGGACATCATAGTGAACAAAGAACACAGAGTTTATCCTGGGAAAACCCTTCTTTTTTAGGGAGAAAAACCCAGCCAAAATATCTCTCATATATATTCAAATTAAGCAGCAATAAGCTTTACAATATGGCCAATCACAAGGCCGATATGATGTAATGACAATGACACCACATATGATGCAAATACACAGCCAATGATGAATATCGAACTTCTTGTCAAGTCGATCTCCTTGAACAATCAATCTGCTATATATATGAATTGAACTCCTGTTGATATGCGAACACACTTGAATAATGATAAATTCTTGAATACCCAATGAATGTGTGATGCCTTGCATTTATACATTTCAATATTCTTTTCATGAAGGGTTGGCTTCTTTCGCCAAGTGAGATGACTTCCCAAAACAAGTCGGCCTCAAAAATATAATTTATTTACTTCTCTAGTGTCAGCCTCATTAGATTCTTTTATATATTTCAAATTTTGTAGGAGAAAGAAATCTCCTGCCGCTACTTACATCAACACTTTCAAGAGTGTAAAGTAATTAACTCAGTAGCTACTTTAACTCACTAGGTATCCTACCTATGTTTCCACTCATATAGAATTTCCTGAGCTCAAGTGATTTTCACATCCACTTGGGTGAATCTCAAACTCAATATTTCCTTCCAATTCTTAGGAGAGAGTCCCGAATCTTTGACTAGTCCGATGTTATAGGTTTCTCTACCCCTATATGTCCCAATCAAGACCAAGTGTACAACTCAACCAATTAAGTTATTCCCAACTTAAAAGTGTCAATGAGTAGTCTAGTAGATAACCCAACTCAATAGGTTAAATCTTATCCTAAGGTCTCTCTCTTTATTCGAATGAACTTCTTGTCCCAATTAGGTTATTCTAAACCTAGGGTTTCATTCCAGTATAAAGTATGATCAAATAATCATTCTCATAAAGAGATTTTTGATGTGGTTTACATAACGTCACATCCTACCTTATCTTTCACTCCATCTCTATGGCTTATTAGCTAACCTTATAATCCCCAGGTCTCTTAGCATAGTAAGCTACAGTGTCAAGTCGCTTCACGAGATGGATATATTTCATAATATATAGTATTACTACTTATATAACATCATTACCTAAATTCCCCATATAAGGTATATAGGAGTGTAGAGACACTTTCTTCCAATCACGAGTATCCTAGATCTTCCCTTGCCAATCCCATAGACAATGATCTTTCTTATCATGATCAAATTATCCACCTATCCTTATCTAAGGCATCCATGATAATACAGTTTGATCTTCCAATCAAATAATTATAAGGTATGGGATGATAATAGGTCATAATCATTGACCTTTCCATTTATCTTTCTCTGAAATTCCCAATACCTTTTTCCTTGTGGTCATAAAATGTATGACTTAATTGACATCATGACTTGCGAAGAAGTCATTGGGTGGGGTACTTAACTCAATTCAATCCACTCTCTTCCTTCCCCCCTTAGTGTTTTCTCAACATTCGATTATCTCAAAGTTGAACTCTCGGCAACACTTGCTTCTTTGAAAAGATTTGTCATTCCTTGTTGTTGGCTTTCTATTTCCTTTTCATGCTTCAATGGTATACTTTGAATATACTTTTCCTAAAGTTAGATTCATCATTGATTTCTATTTCGTAGATTCAACATTTTGGATCATCCAATAGGAGATCTAATGAATAATCAGCAACTTACTAGTTTACAAGACACTCTATTAATCTAATTCTTTTTTCAGCATCCTTTTGTGGAGGAATATATATACTCACAAGCCTCTTTTGTTGATGTACCTCTCATCTTAGAACGTTGTTTTCCTTATAACTTCTATTGATTTGACACATAGTACCTTATTGTATTCCATTTCCTTTTGGAACTTCTAAATGAATGTTGATTTTCCCAGACATGTCGGTGAGTTCATCCTATACTCCAACTAATCTATGTACTATCCAAACCTTTGGTCAAACCAACCTGGTTTATCTTTACAGGTTTCTTTCTCATAATCACTTTTTCAAGTGACTTTATTCCAATGCTTGTGGTGCAGGAGCACCCAAGCAGAGATATGCCTCAAGAAGGAAAATTCAAGTCTTGATTGGAAATATGATGTAATAATGATGTCTTAAAGTCTAAAAGACCATTTCATGCATGTATTAGGTCCTAGTTTATAATTTTGAGGTCATAGGTTGCATAATGTAATAATTGCAAAAATTGACAAATTGTTGTCAATAGAAAATTGTAAAAATGCAATAAATTGCAAAAATAGAGGAATGTGAAGGGATAAGTAGTTAGAGAATCAGTTTTAGGCATTGGATATGGTTTATATAGGCCTTCTGAGGCTTAACACAATTCAAGGAAGGTTGGGAAAAGATGTTTGAAGAAGTATTTCAATGAAAAGTGCTGTTTTTCTGTTATTTTCCTGATTTTTCTATGTTGCAGGCCATTGTACGGCCATTTATGGTGCGTAAAACCTCTCCTCCTCCATTGTATGTTGTAGCCCTATGAGTCTAGTTTATTCTGCATTTGATTTCATCAGAAAACGTTTTGATTTGAGTAAGTTATTGGAAAAATACTCCAGGCGGGTCAAAACCCTGATTTAGGGTGGCAGCAAGCAATTAAAATTGAGTTTCTCCCAATTTACATGGTGGAACAACCTAAATTTTGGTATGTAGGCATGTTTTGATATATACTTTCATATTCCAAAGTTTAAGACCGAGTGATGAAGGTTAGCATATGAAACTTTGATGCCCTAGGTCTGAAAATTGTGCAAAATTCTGGAAAATCGCTTTGTATAGTGAAGAATTCGAGTTTTGATGCTATTAAATGGTGTTCCACTTGGGTATCAGAGTTTTTGAAGGTTGTATTGGTGTATTTGAACCCCTTCCCTATCAGGGTTTGGTGTATTAAAAGTCTTTGAGTCAATTTATATGATGCTCTTTGCTTGACAGTGTTGTACAGTCCAATTTGGGAGACTAAATTGAAGGTTCAATGTATGTGTTTGTTGAATTTTCATGAATATAGTTTGGGATAAGTTCTAATATGGTTATGAAGGAAAATTTACACTTGTTTGAAGCATAAAGAATGAGGAATGGGCTTGTAAGTTTGTAGTTGCTTGTTTATGTGGCTTAATAGGCCTAATTGCTGATTTGGGTCAATCTTCATTGAAAGTTCTCATATTTGAAATGTCTAAGTTGGGAATTGGTCTTAAACTAGTCTTTTGATGTTTCTTAAAGTGTTTTGAGGGATCTATAAGAGATTTTGGGCTTTGTTCTCAGTTTTAGGGCTATCAAACAAGGATTTTGTGAAGAAGGAAGAGTCCTAATTGGAAGGACAACAAGAATTTGTTAAATGATTGAGAAGTTGAGTGTGGATTGAGAATATGCTTCCCTTGTTCTGCATCAGCTTGGAATCTTATTCTCTCCTAACCTTTTGAGATACCAAGGTTGTTTGGTTCCCTTTTCATCATTTTAATCAAAACTCCAATAATCTCATCGATTTTGGTTGGTGGAACCATGTCCACGTTGTCGATTAATTCTTTCCGACCATTCCGGTATTTTCTCTTTTCCTAGGTACTAACTCTTTTCTTGCAAGATCCTATCCTTTATACAAGAGTTAGATTTATATCAAGAGTTCTCCAACCCTTGTAGATATCTCCTTCAATAACTTCCTACTTCAATCTAATTTATGTTGACATTGCATACACATAGATTCGTAAGTGTTTTCACTAAATCCAAGAATCCTTGACTCTTTACAACTATAGTTGCTACTATTAAGGGGTTATCTCTTTTCTTTCCATCCTCTTAAAGGCATATAACTATTTTGTAGGATAAAGGTATATATTGGTTATTCTTCCTAACCTTCCTACATAACCCGATTGCATAATTTTCCGCAATCCTAGGTAATATCATAAGTTGTTAGTTTAGGAGTTCCTACTCTAGGGACGACTCTTAACTTGTCGCAATTTACACAAGTTTCTAGGGACCACATCTTCCTTTTCACTTCCCTATGTTCTTTTCTCTTGCCATTGTCGCACAAGAACTTCTCAACCATTATCTTTTGATAAGGTTTGCACATTGTTGTGTAATGAGCTCATAGGTTTCAGTGCAGAACCTGGTAGCTCTGATACCACAAGTAACATACTAACCCTTCGGAAAAGTAAAAATTTCTAATTTTTCACCATACAAGTAAATAAATAGAGTAACAAACCATTCTAATAAATTTTTTCTTTTCTTTATTGATATTATATGAACAAGATGCCATATTAAATTACAATAAAGATTCCATTTCATTACAATAACTTCACAAGTTACAACTATACAAGAATACATACACTTATATACATAGCGCCAATGAGCTTTAGAACAAATAGCTATAAGATGGTCCAGGATCCTTCGTTTCAAATCTTGGTTCTTCTGTCGCCTGTTGTGGAGGAGAAGCATCACTTAAGCGCTTTTCCACCAACCACAGACTCATAATGCGGTGCCTCGCACATGTATCATTCGATAGATGGCCCTTCCCCTCGACAAAGAGATTGGTAGAGTAATTGATAACGACAACCAACTGAACATAGTGTTGTGTCCTACATAACTAGAACTTTGTAATCCCACAATCCCGAACTAGCATGTAATACTGGATCACAGTGAACTGACAGTGTTAGTCTCAGTAGTCACACAATTTAGAGTGGAGTCTCGGACATTCACACTACTTTGATCAAAGAGTTCTATTCAGTAAACGACTAAGAGTCATCTATCACATACACTAATCGGGGCCGATTTGACTTAAGGCTATCTTAAGCTGTGCATAGGTATTTCCTTCAATGGATAGTTCATCATCGCAAATAACCTACAACCATATTAATCTACTTGGAATTAACTACTTAACTAGTAAGTACACAAGCTAGGTATTTCCTCAATGGATAGTCCATCTTTCCAAAGATAACCTATATACTTGGATAACCCTACTTACATGTAAGTATATTAAACCCTCTCCCATACTGGATGACCTCTCCTAGGAGTAAACACAAGCTTTCCTAGTTAAATCAATAACTTAGCTAAGTGTACCATATGTGCCTTTCATGTTCAATCATACTTAGTATATAATACTTATGATAAACAACCATCTCCTACTATGGAGTAAATACAAACACATTGCAACCCATGTTCAAACATATCTAGTATAATTAATTACCTATATCAAGCAATCTCTTCGACATATCTAGTATAATTAAATACTTGTGTCAAGCAATCTCTTATCATGGAGTACTTAAAAACACATTAAGAATACAACGTAATAGCTTCAACTTTATTTCCAAAACAATCTAAATTCTCTAATGCATATACTGGAAAAGACCTCTAACCATGCATACAAGACTTATCTTTCAAAAGTAAAATAAAAAGAGAAGAAGAGATCCTCATGCCTGTTATCGCCTATCCAATTTAATGGCAACAGTGCAGCTTTCTCCAACAACAATCAACTTCTCTCAAACAACTCTACCTCACTTGTTGATAGCTTACTTCTCTCAAACAATAATGATACCTCTACTCATAATAGATCACTGTATTTCTCACAAAAATAAAATAAAAAAATATGGCGGGTAATAACTCAGAAATATTGAACTGCAAAGGACGTATATCTCTGGGGAAAGAATGCGTCTCTCTCAAGTGAAATGGTCCAACTATTTATAGAGCAACTAAGCAATCAAAAAGCCTACAGTTTAGGCATGTAAAATGACAACAAGCTTCATGCAAAGTAACTCAGCAAGAACGTGCCGATAAAATAAGCTCAGATTGAGTAAAACCTCCTATAGATCAACTTACATATTTGACAACAATTCAAATACCAATTCAAAATGCACATGGAGAATTTGAATTCTACTCTAGCAAATACATCTACAGGGAAATGCTTCAAGAGGTGGAGCCAAAGCCTCTCTTCTAATATCAAGTTGGCATGGTTTTAGAAGGAGTGAAACAATCAATAATAAGTCTGCAACACTTACCATGTATCGATTGAAATAAAAGGATGGTTCGATTTAGCCAACTATAGATGTTGGACTAAGTCCACATTACTCGTATTCATTGCGTCGACCAAGTCAAAGTTAGCAGTTAATATGCATTCATATGTTTCACATATGTGACATGGTGAGTGAAACTCGGCTTCACCTACACATCCGTAAGCATTTCCTAATCGACTTCCCATCTCATAGTCTCTATTGACTTCATAACAGCCTTTAAAATTCGGCCTCTACTATTTAGTGCGTGCTTTTAGTCCCCACGTGGTTTCCTACTCCCAACTTATCTTGTATGGTTTTAATAAGCCTTTTTGCATACTCCACGTGCAACATACTATGCTTTGACTAAGTCTTTTCATTACAGGCGTTCCATGCTTAATGTACTTGCTGATTGCTTATACTACATCAACTAAGGTATTCTAGCCAATTTGACTTATTCGCTGCACTATATATAGCATATAGTTTGCCCCTTTTTCTTGATCAATACAAGACATATTCGGCCCTCTAATGTGCATGCATACGCTGTACTAAATTGGCCTATGGTTTAGTAAATACTTGGCCCCAAGCACTTGTTATTGATAATCGATGTATTCATATATCAAAAATCAGCCAATATGTAACTTACATATATATATACCTATATATATATGCTTGGCATTGCTCATATTTACAATTTGACTTTTATTTAATTATCATTTATATATAATTATATATTTGTTTACACATACACACACACACACACACATATATGTCCGCAAATAGCTTTAACGCTATTACATATATATATATATATATATATATATATATATATATTCCATGATAATCAAATACGTTTATATTTGATATTCAAATGAATTCAAATGAGTAAACATTCTCATGATAATGGCAACCCTATTGACTTATATATATATATATATATACACTTATCCACATAATATATACCCATTCCAGTGGATGTATAGCTCTTATTATCATATTCCACAAATAATAATACGTGTATATATTCATACACATATACTTATATATGTACACTTCTCTAATAAGCATTAACGCTTGCAAGTGTATTTATGTATATATACAAGCATATTCATTATGTAATGAGCCAACCAATTTTTTTTGAAATTTTACAATAAACAACTCAGCAAAATAAGAACCCGTTAAGGTTAGCCCAAAAACCAAACACTATTGGAAAGTAACTCTACGCGAAGAATGTACACCAGGATCCCAATGTAGGGCAAGGTGTGAGCATATGGCACCGAGGATCGTCAGTACCAATTGAAAGATTACAATGTTGGAAGGTAATCCAATGCTAAGTGTTGTACCCCAAAATTAAAATTTTTGTTACACTTAGACATTTTAAAGAAATGAGTAAAAGTCTTGTTAAATCAGTCAAAAAGGTCAAAATCTAGGTGTGCATGTCTTGCATGAGGTGTTAAAATGTGAAATTCCCAAAATCTGACGATCTGGGTCTGCTTAGAGTAGTTTAACCTACAAAACCCAGATCTCAGTTTTTCATCCCTAAATTTTAGGAAAACTGCTATTTTTAGAAATTTTCTAAATTTAGTAACTTTTTCTGGGTTTTTCTGGGTTTCTTTGGAATGGATACTGGCAAAACTTTCTAAAAATAGAAAGTTGGTCCGTCAGGGTCCGAGTTGATTTTGATTGGCTCAAAATACATCCATATCAAGCTGGTATAGTCAGAATCTCAAAAAGATCAGTTTTGCCCTAGTGGGTCTATTCTGCTTTTTCAGAAGCATAACAGGAGCTTCGAGGTCATCAATGGAGGTCAGTCGGCTGCCAGGTGTCAGATTCAATGATCATGCATTCAACAGAAGGTGGATTCATGAAGCTGTCACGAAGATCGGAGAGTCAAAATGAAAAATGGCGAAAATTTTCTAACATTGGTGACTTTGGGCGCCCAGGTGAAGAAGGGCGCCCATCTTTTTAGGGCATCAAATGATGGAATTAGGGTTTACATCTCCAATCAAAGTTGCTTAGTTCTTTGCCAGTTCTGCAGCGAGTCCGACGGTGTAGTTATCAGATTATCCAGTCATCTAGGATTCGAAGCTGAACAAGGAGGATCCAAACTGATGTCAGAACGAGAGCAAATGAAAAATATCAAAAATTGACTAAGTGTGGAGGAAGTGGGCGCCCCTGGTGAAGAAGGGCGCCCAACCTTTTGAGGAATCTAATCCAACAATTAGGGTTTGAGAATATGCTTGTTCTTTTCAGTGCTCAGCCAACTTCGACGTGCCTGTCTCTGTCAGATCATCCGACTGTTCAATCTCCTGCAAATTCAGACCAAAGTCAAAGGTATAGAATGAAGATTCCAAACTCGAAGTTGAAAAACAGATAAAAATGACTAAGTATGGTGAGTTTGGGCGCCCCAGGTGAAGAAGGGCGCCCAAGTTTTCAAGGAGCTAAATAGAAGAATTTGCAGATAAGTATCTAATGTGATCTCTTCAGAATTGACCCAACTTTCCAACGAGATACTCCGCACGTCAATCAGAGATCGCAATCGCCGGATACAAGAAGCCGAACGGAGGGTCCGACAAGAGCTAAATTTCCAAGTTCAGAAGCAAACAGGAAAAAGGTAAAAGAATAATCTAACTCTGGTAAAAGTGGGCGCCCCTAGCCAAGATGGGCGCCCAAACTTTTGAGGGACTTAAATTCACTTTTGGGCAAAATCTCTTCCAGAAGACCCCTCCTCATATCTCGACAGCTTCGCGATGAGCATAACTGCCAGTCGATCCGACGCCCGGAGCTCCAGATTCGACAAGATCATCTGTAGAAGAGGAGTTAATGAAGAAATTGAAGATCAGAAAAATGGCTAACACTGTGAAAGTTCGGAGCCCCTGGAAGGAAAAGGCTCCCATGAATTCGAAGGCCGAGATCAAGTTTTTAGCCAGAGACTTCTCCAGAACATTCATTTTAGAATCAGTCAGGCTATGCGATGAACCATCCAGCTCGTTCATCGGATCAATCTAGAAGCCGGGGATCGAGGTAAAACCAAGGGTCAAAATGGAATAAAAGTTGAAAATTCTCAAAAAGTGGCTAACTATGGAAAAAATGGGCGCCTCTAGTCAAGAAAGGCGCCCAACTTACAATGCCTTAGTAGGATTCAAAATTGCAAGTTGAAGTGAATGTCCAAGTTCATTGCATGAGAAGGTTTTAGGGTTTGCATGGATTAAAACAACAGAAAGAAAAACTATTTCAAGCCCTAAATCTATTTAAGACATCTCTTCCTTTCAGTTTTCATCATTTTTGCAGGTAGCATTCCAAGAAGAAAAGTGGAGCAGCAACTTTGAGGTTTTATTTCAAGATTCATGAGCCCAAGGTTGCTGATTTTCATCAAAATTTTCAGACTAGCAACTTAAACCCTTGCTTTTTTCAAGCTTTTTCTTCCAGAAGATCAAATTTTTCAAAGAGAAGGCCAAGGTTTTCCAATTTTCAATCATTTGCGTCCTTTCACTTCGTCCTTCTGAAGAAATTTTCAAGAACTTTATCAAGTTGCAGCAGCTGCTTTTTCTTTGCATGTCAGTGAAATCTTCAGGGTTTTCAATTTTTCATCATCTGGGTCCTCTCAAAACAATCTTCTGATGAAAACCCATATCACAACTTTTTCAAGAAAATTTCAAATTCTAGGGTTGGCTGCTTTTTTGATCAGCCATCAGTGTTTTTCAAATCTGATCAACTGGGTCCATTTCTAATTGTATTCTGAACAAAACCTAGCTGCCAACTTTTTCGGTGAAAAAATTGAGGAAATTAGGGTTTGCTGCTTTTTTAGTCAAAATTCAAGATTTTCAAAAACGAACAATCTGGGTTGTATTGCAACGAAATTCTGAGAAAAACCCATATCTCAGAATTTTTTTTAAAATTTGTCCGTTTGAGATTGAAAAACCAGCATTCTAAAAATAGAAAGTTGCTCAAAGCTTGTCTGAACATTGGCGAGTTTACAGTCATTCTTCTAGGTTTTCAATATGGAGTACACTCCCCTCAAGCTTAAGACCAAATCAGCACTTCATCATCTCAGCTGAAAAACACGAGGAGGTGTGATATGAGAAAAAGGAAAGGTATCAGAAAAGAGTTGTGCAATACTCTTCTGTTGGAAATGAAGAGAGGTGTCAGAAACATAAAGTTGCAGAGCCGCCAAGTTATCAATTAGTGAGTCATCTTTTCGGGCAGCGATGTTAGAACTCATAAAGCAGTTGAAGAAGTGAAAGATTCTCTAAGTTTGGTCACAAAAGGCGAGGAGATCTTGGAGAATCAAAATATTGCCTTAGACAGTATCAATGCACCTGACCGAGACCTAGTTTCCTGCTTTTTAGCGGATATGATTGAGTTTTAAAGCGGCTTTCATCTAGAATCTTTCTTTCTGCTTTCTTTCTATTCTTGGAACGATTCTTATCCATTCTTTGAAGAAGAGAAAGAAGATAAATGTAATAGTTGGCGTTTCCCGCTTTTTTTGCTTTCTTAGGTGATAGTTGTTATCTTCTTTCTAGATTTAGTAATAAAGCTTGCTTGCTGAGCAAGCCCTAGATTGTGAAAGCAAGGAGATTTTAGGGTTCCCTACTCCTTTGCTTGCCTATAAATAAGAGCCTTTGCTCATTTAGTTTCTTTAACCATGCTAGTGATAACAAAACGCTGAGCCTATTGTGCCTTCTATTTGTTACTCAAGTATCGTTCAATTGTGTTGTGATAGCAAATTGTTGAGCCTCTTTAGCCAACAAGGAGTTAGTGTGATTGTTGTTTCTATTGTGTAAGAATAAGACTGCAAGCCTCTTTAGCTGCAATTTCTTATTCCAGGCATGTTATAAGTGAGTTTTGTACTAGAAGTTCGAGTAATAAAATCATGAGCCTCCTTTGCCTTGATATAAAATCTCTGATTTCCGTTATTGGTGTTTTACTTTTATGATCTTGATTTCAACTTACATTGAAGTGTGTAGATGTTCGTTGAGAAAGAGTTTATCGAAGTATTTTGTCAGAAAATCTACCTTGTTCATTTCTAGTTTCTCTTGCTCTGCTTATTACTTGAGAAGTTAGAAACGTCTTTAGTTTAAGTTAGTCGTAGTTGAAGTTCTTAAATAGGAAAATCTCAGCTGCGGCGTTTGTGTTTTATAAACCTTGTGCTCTAGCTGATCAAAAAGATAGGCAACTTAGTTTTAGTTTACTTTCTTGAATACCATCAACAAGAGGGAGCTTCCCCTCCTAATTTGAAGAGCAGTTTATCTGTGCATAGCTGTCTGTTTCAAATACGCATTCCAGAGGTACGAATTTAAACGCCAACACCAAGAATGTGCACTCAAGACCCGAGGTGGGTGAGGTGCTAACATATGGCGATGGGGATCATCAGTGCTCAAAGAAATACAATACTGAAAGAAAGCTCGACCACTTATTCAGCGGGAGCGAAGAGGAACTGAAAGAAAGAAATTCAACCACTTATTCAACAGGAGCTATTACAATGAAATAACAAAGTGTTCATTCCCCTTCTTGGCGGTAAACCATCCAAGAGCTTAAGAGTGTGTCATGTCCCCTTCTAGTTGACATCTCTCAGAGCATATGATTAGGCTATCATGCGACCCTCGTAGGCTGATAGGATGGATAGAGGGTCTTGATGGAGCTTGGCTTGGCTTCAGTTGTCAGATTGTTATCAGTTGGCTTTCGTTCGGACTCGTTCGGACACCTTTTGCTCGGATTGCTATTTTTAGCAGTTTTTGGCACTCAGTGGAGCACCCCTGCTATTTTTAGCAGTATGGTTTGGTCACGTGCAAAATCACTTCCTTATTCGTCAGCTTCAGACGGTTCGTACATCGGGCATATATTGAGAGAGATATTAATATTTAATTGATTAATTAAATATTAATTATTTTTTTGGAGCTTATATTATAAAGTTATAATATTTTAATATTATAACTTAAGTGATTGCTGAAGGGGGTCGCCCATCATGGAAGGGGCCATTTTTAATTATATTTTATAATTAAAAATGTGACTTGAAACTATTGAAATATTAAAAGTGAAAAGTTCGAAATTATTTTAATGATTGCCTTTTGGGGAAAATCGCACTTTTCAAAGAATATAGGGTTATTCCTTGGGATTTGAGCCATTATGATATTGAATATTGAAATTTGAGCAAGTCTTCTTCCGGAGAACGAAGCCTAGGGTTTCTGTTGTCTACAGACATTGGAGAACGAGCCATCTTCAGTGTTGCGATTCAGAGGCTGTGAGATACCAGCTGATCTATTGCATTACAGAGAGATTTCTTCATTCAGGAGAGATCACAAAACATTCACAGTTGATTCATCTTCAGGGTTATTGGTCTGGAATTCATCAAAAAGGATCCTTATTGTTTAGGCGCCCATTTCCTAAACTCCAGACAGAGCTAAGAAAGGCCGTATTTTTTATTCATTGCTGTTGTACACAGCCGTACCATTGTACAGCAGATCCATACCAGCATAAGAGGCCGTACATTTCAGTCAAGGCAAATCTCCTTCTTTTTTGACCATTTGGTTTCATCTAGTGGGGCGCAAATATCTAGAGATTCATTGTGGAGCATCTGGCAGAGGAGAAAGTGGATTATTCTTGAAGCCGTACCATTTCATGGTTGTTCAAGGCGGCTGCAAACTTCCAGGTTTTTAATAAATCAAGTTGATATTTTTCTATTGCATGTTACCAGATCTCTATTGTATTAAGTTTGAAAGATCAATAAATGATTTGCCATCCTTAGATCTCGTATTTCTATCCATATTGGCATTGTAGCATTTTTATTTGAATTTATTATTAAATTCTTGCAAAAATCGCAACTTCTATTATTCATGCAAAAACTACAAAAATACCAAAATATCACAGAAAACAAACAAAAACGGTTAGTTTCAGAAACAGGGGAAACAAGGGTTTTTACAGTGGTATCAGAACTAAATCCTGCCATCCTGAGGGTTTAGCAATCTTATGCAGCCACAAGAAGTTGGGCCACACAGGTATTATACTCGCAGGAGAGCCTTGATTGACAGGCAACAGGGTTTGGTCAGGCAGCCGGGAAACATGGCTGACAGAACAGATATTCTTAGAACAGAGATTCCTCAGAACCCTAGGGATCAGGACGATGCAGAGGTTCTACACGCTCTCAGAGATCTACGAGCAGGTCAACTGCAGTCTAATGATGTGTTACAGCAGTTGACAGTGGCACTTCAGAGGTTAGGTACGCCGAGGAGACCGTCACCACATCGTGACGAGGATAGGAGTGATGCAGGATCACGGAGAGCACCTAGGACTGCTTCACGGACGGCAGATAGGTCCACTAGGCCTACTTTTGTGAGACAGGAGGCCGATGAGGCTATGGCAGGTGAGGAGCATGAGGAGTTGTTTGCAGATACACTTATGGCAGCGAACAAGGAGTGGGAGTTAGTACCACCTGATGTCAGAGAGAGGATTACCTTTGACAGATTCATTACACAGAGGAGAGAGCATCACAGAGGTCGACAGGATTGGAGACCTAGATACCAGAATCATGATCTGAAGCATGCTACAAACAGGCTCAATCTAGCGATGTTCGATGGTAGTGGTAAGGTCACAGCTCAGGCCTGGATCAGTAAGCTACACGATCCTCACATTGCGTCCGATGGCTGAGAGAGATGCTATCAGGTATGCGACATACATCTGGAGGGAGTAGCTTACGACTGGTGGCACCACGGGATGGTGACACTCCAGCATGATCGGATTACCTCATATCAGGAGTTTGTTGACAGGTTGGTGGAGCGGTTTGACAGGAAGAATCCAGAATCCTATTTTAGAGACTTGGCTCAGCTGAGACAGAGTGGCAGTTTGGAGTCTTATATTGGTGACTTTCAGAAGTTATCAGTTATGGTTCCTAATATTTCAGAGAGGCGACTTGTAGTGCTCTTCATGGAGGGACTGACGGAACCATTGAGAGGTTGGATCAAAGCCTTTGATCCTCCTTCGTTACAGGAAGCGATGAAGGCACGAAGCATGGAGTTGGCAGCACCATCTAGTAGATTTAACTCCAGAGGCAATTCTTCATTCAGGGATAATAAGGGCTTTAACAAAAACAGAGAGAAGTCTGATTTTAACAAAGAAAAATCATATTTTAAGAATGATTCAAAGGGTAAATCAGCAGCACCACCTTTGGATCGAGAGGCTCTTAACGATCTACGCAGGAAGAAGCTTTGCTTCTACTGCAAAGGTCCCTATGATGCCAATCACGATTGTCCTTTGAGGCCTAAGGGCAAGGCAAATCGAGTGATGTGGGCTTACTATGAGGATTCAGAATCAGAAAATTCCGAACAGCAGGAGAGTTCTGAGGAGTCAGAGTCAGAGGCTTCAGAGCCTAAGGCAGAGGCAGAGTCAGAGCTTCAGATTCAGGAGGCACGCCTATCTAGCATTCAGCAGGAGGGTTCATTCAGGATTCGTGGAGTTTTGGCAAGACAGAGGGTCATTACCCTTCTTGACACAGGAGCCACACATAATTTTATCGATGCTAGATTTGTTGAGAAACACAGACTCATCACTGAGGAGTTCGAAGGCATTAGGGTTAAGGTGGCAGACGGTTACACTCTCAGGTGTGAACGCATGATTAAGGATCTCCCCTTGCGCTTGAACAACTATGAGTTCAAGGCTGATTATTATGTGGTAAACATGGGGGATATCGATTTAGTCTTGGGCATGAAGTGGCTTCATTCACTTGAGGAAGTCACTCTTCGTCTCAAAGACATGGAGATCCGTTTTGATGTGGATGGTAAGACACATATACTGAAGGCAATTCGGGACAGCAACATCAAAACTATTTCCTTTCGTCGGATGGAGAGACTCATGCGACATGATATGGTAGAGTGGGCTGCCAAGTGCACATTGGCACCTATACAGGAGGGACAGCAGAAGATTGAGTATCATCCTGACATACAGTAGTTGAGAGTCAAGCATGAGAAGGTATTCAATGATATTCCACTAGGGAGACCTCCAGACAGGGGCATTGAGCACATTATTGAGCTTGAGGAGGGCGCTAAGCCCGTTATGATTACTCCTTATAGACATCCCAAGCGACTGAAAGATGAGATCGAGAAAACGATGAAGGAGTTGCTTGCTATGGGTCACATTCGACCTAGCAAATCACCATTGGCTTCTTCGGTTGTTCTGGTGAAGAAGAAGGATGGCACCCTACGCATGTGCATAGATTACGGAGTGTTGAATAAGAGGACTATCAAAAACAGGTATCCAATACCTCGTATAGACGAGCTTATTGATGAGCTCCATGGTGCATGCTACTTCACGAAGATAGACTTAAGGTCCGGATATCATCAGATTAGGGTTCGTGAACAGGACATTGAGAAGACTTCATTCCGTTGTCATTGTGGACACTTTGAGTTTGTGGTGATGCCATTTGGGCTCACTAATGCGCCAGCGACATTTCAGTCCACCATGAACAGAGTCTTCCATTCATTGCTGAGGAGATTTGTACTTGTCTTCTTCGATGACATTCTTATATACAGCAGGACTTGGCAGGAGCATTTGGCTCATTTGGAGACCGTGCTTAGTATTTTGGAGAGGGAGTCCTTGTACGCCAAGGAATCAAAATGTGATTTGGGGATGACCGAATTGTTATATTTAGGTGACATCATCAGTGCAGAGGGAGTGCGGATGGATCCTGAGAAGATCCGCGCTATTATAGATTGGCCTACTTTGGCGAACCTTACACAACTGCGAGGATTTCTTGGTTTGTGTGGGTTCTATCTTAGATTCGTGAATGGTTATTCACGTCATGCAGTACCTATGACGGATCTGTTGAAAAAGGGTGCATTTTGTTGGACTCCTGAGGCACAGGAGTGTTTTGTGAGATTTAAGGAGTTGATGACTACGTGCCCAGTGTTGGCACTACCAGACTTTTCGAAGCCTTTTGAGCTTCAGTGCGATGCTTCTGGTGAGGGTATTGGAGCGGTGCTTATGCAGGGAAAGCACCCAATTGTGTATGAGAGCCGTAAACTCAGAGGGCCAGAAAGGCTCTACAGTATTTACGATAAGGAGATGCTTGCTATAATGCATGCCTTTGCAAAATTTAGGCAATATCTTGTTGGCAGCAAATTTTGCATCAAAACTGACCACAACAGTTTGAGACACTTCCTAGGGCAGCGAGATCTCAATGATCGTCAGCAGAAGTGGGTAAGTAAATTGGAGGCATACGACTTTGATATCTCTTATATCAAAGGTACCCAGAATGTAGTAGCTGATGCTCTTTCACGTAGACCATATCTGAGCACTATGGTTCACATTTCTGAGGATTGGAGGCATATGATTGTGGCAGAGTATGCCAAGGATACATGGGCATCCAGCATCGTTGAGGGATCGACGATTGACACTAGATACACGCTTGTGAATGACTTGATCATTTACAAGAACAGGGTTTATTTGATCCCAGGATCAGACGTGAAGAACATTATCATGCGAGCCTTTCATGACGTACCTACAGCAGGACATCCCGGGTATTTCAAAACCTACAGACAGATTCGGAAGAGATTTACATGGAAAGGATTTAAGGCAGATGTTCTTCAGTATGTGCGTGAGTGCCCTGTTTGTCAGCAGAACAAGCAGGGGAACACGTACCCGGCAGGATTATTGCAGCCACTTCCGATTCCTGACAGGAAGTGGGAATGCCTGTCGATGGATTTCATTACTGGCTTACCTAAAGCCCAAGGACGAGATTGCATATATGTGGTTGTGGATCGGCTAACGAAGTATGCCCACTTCTTTCCGATTACCACCACCTACACAGCTACACAGGTAGTAGAGGTCTTCTTCCGTGAGGTATTCAAACTACATGGGTTGCCTCGGAGTATAGTGAGCGACAGAGATAGTCGGTTCTTGAGTCACTTCTGGCAGGAGGTGTTCAGACTCTGTGGGACCGAGCTTACACCGAGCACCAGTTACCACCCGCAAACCGATGGGCAGACGGAGATAGTGAATAAATGGGTAGAGGGTTACCTCAGGAACTACATTGCAGGGCAGCAAAAGGCATGGGTCAAGTGGATTCATTTGTGCGAGTATTGCTACAACATGACATTCCACATGACCATTCTGATGTCCCCTTTCATAGCGTTGTATGGGTATGAGGCGCCGAGTTTTCTGGATTTGCTACTGAGTGACAGTAGAGTGCCGAGTGCTGGAGACTTGTTGCAGGAGAGTCAGGATACCATGAGGGCTCTCAAGGAGAATATTGCCAAGGCACAGAATCAGCAAAAGCAGTACGCAGATTAGAAGAGGACAGATAGATCTTTTGAGGTGGGTGACATGGTTTATCTTATGCTGCAGCCCTACCGTCAGTCTACTCTGAGGAAGAGTGGGTCAGAGAAGCTTAAGCCACGATATTACGGTCCTTTCAGGATCCTGAGGCGTGTTGGAGAGGTGGCTTATGAGCTAGAGCTTCCGGTAGAGAGCAGGGTATACAATGTTTTTCATGTGTCACGTCTCAAGAAGGCGTTGGGACACCGTGTGGTACCTTCTGTAGTTCTACCTCGCTTAGATGATGAGGGAAAGTTGATTTTAGTACCTGAGTCTATCCTGGAGTACAGAGAGAGACAGTTGTGTAGGACTATCAGGGAATATTTAGTGAAATGGAGAGATTTGCTAGTGGAGGATGCTACTTGGGAGAGCGAGGATATTCTGTAGCATCCAGAGTTGAGATTGCTTGAGGACAAGCAATTTCAGGAGGGGCGGACTGTCATGTCCCCTTCTAGTTGACATCTCTCAGAGCATATGATTAGCCTATCATGCGACCCTCGTAGGCTGATAGGATGGAGAGGGTCTTGATGGAGCTTGGCTTGGCTTCAGTTGTCGGATTGTTATCAGTTGGCTTTCGTTCGGGCTCGTTCAAACACCTTTTGCTCGGATTGCTATTTTTAGTAGTTTTTGGCACTCAGCGGAGCACCCCTGCTATTTTTAGCAGTATGGTTTGGTCACGTGCAGAATCACTTCCTTATTCGTCAGCTTCAGACGGTTTGTGCATCGGGCATATATTGAGAGAGATATTAATATTTAATTGATTAATTAAATATTAATTATTTTTTTGGAGCTTATATTATAAATTTATAATATTTTAATATTATAACTTAAGTGATTGCTGAAGGGGGTCGCCCATCATGGAAGGGGCCATTTTTAATTATATTTTATAATAAAAAATGTGATTTGAAACTATTGAAATATTAAAAGTGAAAAGTTCGAAATTATTTTAATGATTGCCTTTTGGGGAAAATCGCACTTTTCAAAGAATATAAGGTTTTGCCTTGGGATTTGAGCCATTATGATATTGAATATTGAAATTTGAGCAAGTCTTCTTCCAGAGAACGAAGCCTAGGGTTTCTGTTGTCTACAGACATTGGAGAACGAGCCATCTTCAGTGTTGCGATTCAGAGGCTGTGAGATACCAGCTGATCTATTGCATTACAGAAAGATTTCTTCATTCAGGAGAGATCACAGAACATTCACAGTTGATTCATCTTCAGGGTTATTGGTCTGGAATTCATCAAAAAGGATCCTTATTGTTTAGGCGCCCATTTCCTAAACTCCAGACAGAGCTAAGAAAGGCCGTATTTTTTATTCATTGCTTCTGTACACAGCCTACCATTGTACAACAGATCCGTACCAGCATAAGAGGCCGTACATTTCAGTCAAGGGAAATCGCCTTCTTTTTTGACCATCTGGTTTCATCTAGTGGGGCGCAAATATCTAGAGATTCATTGTGGAGCATCTGGCAGAGGAGAAAGTGGATTATTCTTGAAGCCGTACCATTTCATGATTGTTCAAGGCGGCTGCAAACTTCCAGGTTTTTAATAAATCAAGTTGATATTTTTCTATTGCATGTTACCAGATCTCTATTGTATTAAGTTTGTAAGATCAATAAATGATTTGCCATCCTTAGATCTCATATTTCTATCCATATTGGCATTGTAGGATTTTTATTTGAATTTATTATTAAATTCTTGCAAAAATCGCAACTTCTATTATTCATGCAAAAACTACAAAAAAACCAAAAGATCACAGAAAACAAACAAAAACGGTCAGTTTCAGAAACAGGGGAAACAAGGGTTTTTACAGAGTGTTTCTTCATTTGCTTTCTCTGGCGGTAAACCATCCAAAGGTTGTTAATGTTTGCTGCTAAAAGAGAACTAAGTAATTGCTGAATTAGATGACTAAAATAGTACTACTATTTGCAGCCTTACAATGTAACAATCTGCAAATTACAAAGCATTACAAAATTCAAATCAATGCCACATCTGTATGATTGATTTCTCCAACATCCAGGACTCTGCAATACTGAAAATGCAACCCAAAACTCAGACTTCTAAAATCTTATATGACAGACCTCCAACTGGAAATGCACAACCAGCAACACTATAACTCACTAAAATGCTCACCAAACTCTCAATACCTCACCAAATGACCTCAAATCTTTTGCAAAAGGACTCTAGGATGATGGCGACCATGATAGGACTAAGAAACTGCAAACAAAATGAGGTATTATTTTTGTGCATGCATTCCAAGACACCACAAAGAAGTACGATTCTCTTGGAAAGGCAATTTTATGCTATAAAATCCAACACTCAACGAAAAATTCTGAAACTCACCAGGAAGGGTCGCCCCTAGCGGGAAAATGCATTGGAAAACTACCCATAACGAAATAAAAAATACTCAAAGACCTGCAAACAAAAACGTACTTCAGCTATAGTAGACCGACAAACTCCAAAATGCTTAAAAACTATTGGAAACTCCTTCGCAATCTGCTCAATCTGCTCTCAAGTTTCAAGAATAGTCATAATTTTAACTAGTTGCTATCTTTCAAGCAAGAAGCTAAGCCAAGCTAGGAGTTGTGCATTCCTTGAAGCAACTCACTCACCATTTTGGCAGCATAACGATATAATTTGTTCATGGATGAGAAATGATGAACAAGTGACTCCCTTTTATAAATTTGTGAAGATCTTCTAGAAGCCTCTTGAAAGTGCGCCCAAACACCAGCGGTCAAACAAATTCAAATTTTAAGTGGACTTCAAAATCTCCCCAAAGTGGCGTCCCATTTACCATATGAAATAATTCTTTTAAATAAAACCAAGCTCTCCAAAGTTGGCGTCCCACTTCCCAAGGTCATACTTTATCAATTTTTTAAATATTTCACTTAACCTCCTGATGAGGCGTCCACCCTTCAAGACCCCTTTTTTGAAAAACAACTTAATGTTATAATATTAGGCCAAGCGGCTCATAATATTAAAACACAACCTTAACACTTAAATAATTCAATATCCATCAATAATTACGCCACCAAGCCAAAATGAATATTACCAACTGAACTGCTAGAAGAGGAAAGCCAAATGTGTTGATGCCAACAGGACCACTGCCAAAAATAGAATTTACTAAAAATAGTAAATTCAGGAAGTTGCTCAGATCAATGTGCAAGCCATATTGTTGCGAAGCTCTCTAAAAACCCATAAAGAATCCACAAACCAAAATCCAAAACTCCAAGTGCAAACCACTGAAAAATGAAGAAACAACCTCCTAGAAAGTAGGAAACCCTAATTTTAGCTTCCGACTAGCCTACGGGCCTCCAATATTGGCTAACGGTCAACAATATTGATCACTGTTGAGAAGGGGACATTACACATTATATGGTAATATGATATTCAAGTAATCCATTCAATATCGAATGATTATGACCTTGTGATATATATACATATAGTTGTTTCCTCATGTATGTACCTCTGTGAGTATTTCCACTCACATACATGTGCAATTGCTAATGCTGTCATACATGGGTCTATGTATATGTATTTATATATATGCCTATATACATGCTACGTTTTACGTTCATTATGAAATGACATAAAGGTAACCATTCACAAAGCCCGAAGACACAATCAACCACACAAACAAGCACAGTAGGATAAGTGTAATGAGCCAGACCAATTTTTTTTTTGATTTTCACAATTGATTACAATGCAACACGCACCCGTTAAGGTTAGCACAAACCAAAACAATGCAGAAAGTAATTCTAACCAGAATGTACACCAGGATCCCGATGTGGGCAAGGTGTGAGCATTGGTTAGAGGATCTCAGAGGAAAATGCTGAACAAGAACTCTAACCAAGTGATGCGTCGGCGAACGATGAGCATACGGTCAGAGGATCCCTATCTAGTGCAATACCGAAAATTAGCTCAACACCAAGTATGTGCTACTCAATCCATGATGAATTAGAGGCGACCATATGGCGGAGACTTAGGAAATTACAATGCAAAACAAGTAAATAGGCGGCAAGCCAGCCTCTTCCACTTATTCAGTGGGAATGTACAATAACTCAAATTGCAAGATAAAGATGAATTGCTGATAGTACTACTAACAGCTTACAAATGTATCAGAATTTTCAGTTAAACTAGAGCTTTTCAAGTCTTCATGGCTGCAGCTGTGTAGAGTGTCTTTCAAAGACCAAAATGCAACTTACAATGCTCAATTCTTTAACAAGAGATGATTAACTTAATTCTGATCTGTCAGACCTGCAATTTAAATGTGAAATCTGCAAACCAATCCTCACTCAATTGCTCATATCTCACTCAATTCATACTCAAATGACAAAATATCAAATGCAGATTGCTCTAGGCATGAAAGCGCCCCATTTAAGAACTCAAACCCTCACCAAACTAGCCATAAACTTTTTGCACAAATTCCAAAGCTATAATAGAAAGGTACGACCCTCTTAAAAGGGCGAACTTGATAGATAAAATCCAAATCAACAGATAAAAATCTGTAATTTTGCAAGGTGGGTCGCCCCAATGAGGAAAGATGATATATTGAATACCCAAAACAATATCTTTTTGTATTTTTGAGTTATGAATGAAAACTGCCTACAGCTATGCAACATCAGCAACTCTGAAACATGACAAAATGCTTGAATAACATCAGCTAAATGCAAGAAACTCAACTACAATGCCAAAACAACCCAAGTACAAGCTAACCTCTCAACTAGTTGCTATCTTTCAAGCAAGAAGAAGAGCCAATGCTAGGAGGTGTGCTTTCCTCGAAGCGAGTGCCTGAAGACATTCCAGCAGCATAACGGTGTAGTAGACAAAAGATCCCAAATGAAGAGCTGAGGCCTGATTAAATAGACAAGAGAGAAACATCTAGAAGCTTCCAGAAGGCGCCCAAACCCTAATTTCAAATTCACCGTTTCCCTCCAAAGAATGGCGTCCTTTTTCACCATTGAAATATTTCACTTTTAAAATAAAATAAAATCACTCAATTAGGCGTCCATTTCCTTAAGCTCCATATTTGACATTAAAAATATAATTTATCTCCTTATGACGCCTTGACCCTCAAAAGTCCCCTTTTTAAAAAACAACTTAAAGTTGTACTGCTAGGCAAGGGGGTATAATATTAAAATAATAATATTATAATGAAAATACTTATCTCTCCAAGAAATATGCGCCCAAGGCCAAGAACTGAAGTGCCAGCTGAAACAACTGAAGAAGAGGACCAACTGAACTGAACCCAAACTGTCCACTGCCAAAAATAGAATTTACTAAAAATAGTAAACTCGCGAAGTTGCTCGGAATGCCAAACTGAACATACCACTGTGAAGCTTTCTGAAAACCCAGAAAGAATCCGCAATCAGAATTCCAAACTTCAAGCAAAACCCTCCACAAAACAAGGAAACCCTAAATTCACCATCCGCGTAGCCTACGGGTCTCCGGAATAGGCCAACGGCCAACTGAAATGATCACAACTGAGAAGGGGACATTACAATAAGGGAGGACTCAAAAGCTCAAACAGATAAACATCACCCAATTATGCACTCCAAAGTAAACAAGGCCTTTACTAATGCAGATATTTCAAACTAGGGATGACTTACTTATTACCCACAAACTGAGTCAACTCAATCTTTCTAATGTGGTGTGTGTATATGTTCAGATAGTTTACGTTACCTCTTACCCGACCAAGATCTTCTCCCTAGTGATATTTCCCCTTTGTCTGGTGGGATGAACATTTACCTGCAACCACTAACACATGCTTATGGAAGCCAGCTGTTCACAACATAAGCAGTATACATAAGCATCTTCCAAAGTTAGAATTATAATAATTCAATAACCATCTATTCACATATATGCAGTATTTCACCATGAATAACATCAACTGAGATAATGTCAAATGAAACAAAATCAAATGAGATAACATTCATATTGATAACAAGGTAAAAGCATAATTTATTCATCTCTAGAATTCACATTACATTCATATTTACCCTATGTAGTAATAGTAAATAGTAACTTCACAATTGGGATGTAACAGTTTCAAGACATATCTTACTAGTGAGTTCATGATTTGTAACTCCCAAATTTTCTGGGTATTGTTGTTCTAGATAATAGGGGATATTTTATGAGTTGGATTGTCGATATTTTGTGAAAATATTGAGTAAGTAAGCTGATATAAAAATCTGGATTTTTCAGTTGTATATTTCCTATATAATGTTCAGTTATTGAGTTGAAAATATTATTGCAATATCTTCAATTTTGCTGCATTATATTGTTGTATCAAACATTTCAAATATATTAGAAAACATTCATCAAAACAAAAAAACACAAAGGAAAAACAAGGCTGCATATTACATTCTCCTACATGCACTTCTTGGTTTTATACAGTTTCAGTGTACCTGTTTTGCCTCTTCCTTTCTGCATTATGGGGTGTTTCTACTATTGGTGCTAATGTTTCCTTGGTTTTTTTTGGAGTGATCTATGTATCTAGTTCTTGTTCCTATGTACTAGGTGGATGCGGCGGTTGGTTGCCCCTGCATTTCGGTGAGATAAAACATTTACCATATGGACATTCTTCAATTCCTGTTTTGGAGGCAACCTTCCATTTTCACTTGATCAGTGTTCTTTAGACTATTGGTACTTGTTCCATTTGTATTTTCGAGTTATAGATGTTTGCCTTTGTTTGCCATCTGATTCGAGTAGTGTCGTTGGGGGCACTCATGCAGATTTTTGTCTTCTCGATCTTGATCATTATTTGTTTCAGAGGAGGTTCTTCATTTCAGCATTATAGCAATCATCATTCAACAGTTGTTTACAACTTTTTCGTGTTTTAGTGATGTTTTTCATGTTCCTATGCTTTTGGGACATTGTTTTTGAGGCTTCTCAGTCTTTCACATTGTTTTGGATGCTTCTTAGTCCTTCGCATTGGTTTGGAGGATTCTTAGTCCTTCATTCACCTTTCTCTCTTTTGTAGAGGAGTTTTTCCCATGAGTTTTTTTCCTTTTTTTTCTAGTTGTGAGAGATTAGATTGTTTGTACATGGGTATCTCATCAGGTCTTGTTTGTTGGGACCCATCATGCATTCTTTTCTTTTTATGCATTGGCTTTTTAGTGTTTTTAGCTACTCCCTAAGTTCATCTTAAGGGGGGGTTCTTAGAGTAATCATGCATTAGCTAATAATTAATTAATCTTTAATTGATTATTAGTCAAATTAATTTCATGCACTTAAGCTAAACTTAGGAGTGCTTTTTTATGTTAACTGAAGTGAGCTATTATTAGATCATTCTATCTCATTACATGAGATGTTGACACTTGTCATGATCTAATCTCTTTATCATTTAGGGTTGCTCTTATAAAACACTCACGCTTCAATGTATCTCTTAACTTGATCTCCTTGAAGATTCTTGAGGTTCATTTTGTAAGTTTTTCTTGTTGAAGAATAGAAAATCTTTGTTTTGCAGATCTCTTGCACGGAAGGTGTCTTTGTTCATTGTTTGATCCTTCGTCTTGTGTTATTCACAATTCTAACATGTTTTAGTGCTGGTCACACTTAGGATTTGGCATCTACACTAGTCATTTGATCATTTTTTCAGCTTGCACATGTTTGATAAATCATCGATTTCCTAGAGTTGTCCGACTGGGGATATTACAATCTATTTGTTTCAAACTACTTTGTACCATGATGATTAGACATGCTGAGTTATTCTTCTATGATGTAACAAAGAAATACTGCCAAATTGATTCTTGAATATTTTTTGCTTTATTATCGCAAAATGTCTTTTGTACAATTACACAGAATGCTATTTTGCAAGAAGAGATGTTTGTATAAAGAATAGTTATTATTTCGCTTCATATAATTGGTACTTAAGATATTGCCTGTATGCTTTTGAAGAATGTGTTGAATGTATGCTTAAGATGGAAATATACTTATCTGAGCATAAAAAATTAAAAAAATAAATAAATATATTTAAGTACTTGCCTCTTTTCCTTTAAACATATATATTATTTCAAGTGAACTTCATAAAAGATAATCTGCAAGTAAACTACACAAATGTAATAATTTAAAATAAACTTAAGTGACACAAAAAGTATGTAGCTTTACAGAGTACTCAACGGAAAAAGGTAATTGGCTTATAACTGCTTTGTCAAAGGTGGAGCATAAAGGAAATAGATAAATGTTTGAAATAAAAGAAGAAACTCTTGTCAAGTGACTTAAACTATTTATATTAAATTTCTAAAAAAATATAGGGAGATGGGTTAACTTTTAGCAGTCGGATGCAATTGTTGACTTTGGAGTTGTTTCTTATTTGGTGTTATGCAGCTTTGTTATACGCCAAGTGTCATTGCATACACAATTGTTTTACACATTTATGACAATGCTGGAAAGCTTAATCTTGCAGAGGAAGCTTTTATGGAGATGATTGAGTTAGGGTGCGAACCAGATGCAGTAGCTTTTGGCACAATGATATGTGCTTATGCTAGATGGAGCCATCATGATGACATGTTGTCACTTTATCATGCAGCAAGAGAACGAGGACTTGTTCCATCTCTTACAGTTCATAATTTCATGATTTCTTCTTTGCATAAAGCATCCATGTATGATGCTGCTACCCAGTTGTGGGAAGAAATGTCTATTGCAGGACTGAAGCCCAATCATTTCACATATACGCTGTTAGTTGATTTATACAGCAAAGAGGGAAAAACAGAGGAAGCTTTAACAATGTTTGAAGACATGAAACTCTCTGGTTTTGTTCCCAATGATATGACATATAACAGTGTCATCAATATGCTTGTGGGGCAAGGTAAACAGGAAGATGCATTGTTGCTTTTTGATGATATGAGATCAAAAGCTATTGTGCCAAGTAGGTATACGTATGCTTCAATTCTTAATCTTTGTTCCAAAAATGGTGATCACCAGCGTGCTCTTTTAATTTTGTCTGAGATGGAGAGAAATAGAATAGATGCAGATGAAGTTATTTGCAGCATTCTTATCACTTTGTATGGCAAGTTGGGATTGTATGAAGATGCTGAAATAACTTTTAAAGAAATGAGGAAAACCAGGCTTCTCACTCATGAAAAATCATATGTTGCAATGTCACAGGTATATATGAAAGCAAGAGCATATGATCAAGCACTGAAGATTCTGGAGGACATGAAGGATAAGAATGTTAAGCTTTCCAAATATGCATGGAGAGCTTTACTTCGCTGTCATGTTATGCAACAGAATGTGGAATCTGCTGAAAAGACATTTCAGGCTATGTTTACATCTGGATACTTAGATAATGTTGCATATAGTGACATGTTGAATTTATATACAGATGCAGGTTTGATAGAGAAGGCCAAATCATTAATTATCCAGTTGAGGGAATGCTCTGTGGAGATTGATAGGGGGCTTTATGGGGTGATGATGAATATTTACAGAAAAGCAGGTATGATTAGGGATGCTGAGTTACTAATTGAGGAGATTAAAGACAAAGGAATAATTGTAGATGCAATTCTCAAGACAATACTAATACAAGCCTATGGAGAGTCTGGAAGACTTTCTGATGCTGAAAATTTGTTTAGAGGTATAAAAACTCCAGATTCTGTGGTTCTGGGTTTGATGCTTTACTTCTATAAGAGTTTCGATCATGAAGATGATGCAAGGGTCCTACATAAAAAGCTTCTTGAGAAGTCTGATGGTATTTCTACAACCAGCCAACTCATTGTCCGATTTGTAAAGGAAGGTGTGTTGGTCTTGAAAAATGAACTTCGTTTTTGCATGTCAAATTTTGGATGCTTTGCAAATTGATTTCAGTATAGTGTGAATTGTTTGATGATAAGTCAAAGTATTTTGTAAGAAAATTTCTGGTGATATTGTTTTGCAGGTGAGGTAAATAGAGCAAAGTCTCTCTATAATGAAATGGTTTCCCTTGGTTTCAAGCTTGATGATTCGGCACTTTCTTCTCTGATCAACTTTTATGGAAGGAAAAAGCAACTGAGAGAAGCATTAAATGTATTTTGTACAACTTCAAGTTCGAGATCACCTCCTGGAAGAATTGTATATAATTCCATCATAGATGCCTGTGCCAAATGTGGTAAACTAGAAGATGCACTTCATCTTTTTAAGGAGATGGAAGAACAAGGACATAGTCATGATAGCATTGTTATTAGTTCAATGGTGAATGCTTTTACCAAAGAGGGTATGTGGTAGAATTTAAAATTATGAATACAGTGTAAAATTTGTTACGTCAGTTACTTGCTTAAATGGATTTTTCTAGCAGCTTCAGATGGCTATGAAGAACTGTCTTTTTTAAAAGCAACTTCATAAATCTATAATTTGCACATCCAATGAATGTATTCCATCATGTCATTTTTTACCCTTTGCTTGAAACTGTTATTCTAACTTGTAAAGGCAAATGTGCTGGCATAGTCCTTGAGCTGCAAAATTATTCAACTTTTGTATGGACTAATTATCATACTGAGTAACAGAGAAAAACATTTCAAACTTTACTATTGGCTTATAATTAATGCCTAGTAGATTTAGTGTTAAATAGTAGGCCAAAATGCCTCATTGAGATGTTGCTTATGTTGTTTGCCTGCATCTCTGTTTGTTATTTCTTCTTTGCCCTCTCTGAGCTTTTTTCCTACCTTTTATGAATGCATCTTTGTTCAAACTTGCCTTCTTCCCATCTGAGTTTTTTTTCTTATGTCGTTTGCATGTATCTCTGATTGAATTTGCTTCCCTCTCCTCCTTGAGCCTTTTGCATTTGTTGTTTGCATGCTTCTCTGTGTTCATACTCTGCCTTCTTCCTGCCCGTGAGAGATAACTATTGTCATGTGAAAAGGATAAAACTGATAAGCAACTAATTTTTAGTTAATTCTATGAAAAAAGATGACACAAGTTGTTTGTTGATTTATACAAGTTATAGTGGCATTCTAGCACAAATGGTAAACCCCACATAACAAAAATGAAAGAAACAACAGCCACACAAAAAAGAGAGACATCAATATACCCTGAGAATACCCTTTCCAGAAAAACACTCTCAAGTAAGGAGGAAAGGATACAAGATGCCACTTTCTTCTGCAGTAGTGAGCAATTCTTGTTGCTATTCTTATGAGACCATTGTTTACTTGCTTATTCTACTTGACAAGTTGTAGAGTAAACAAAAGTAACAGAATATAGAACATGATATAAAGTTCTTACACAGTACATGAAGGATAAATTTGATTCTCATTCATTCATGGATTTGCAACAAGTACATCAAAAGCATAGCAATGGTCCCCAACTATGAGCAATAAAGACATATAAATAGTCTGCCGATGGTGGTTAAGATGTAATGTTCCCTTATTAGAGACGAAAATGCACAAGTTAGGGTGAAGAATTTGAATTTACCCACAATTAATTTTGCACATGTATTTTGCCTCGAGGGCCCGCACACATCATGCATTACCAACAAATACACATAGTTCCTCAATCCAAATCAAATTAGACAATTCCAGATTGAACATTTTAAGGATAAGGTAAATGCATTATCATCTAGTACATAAAATACATCATAATCTGATATGACTTATTAATCTTACTCGGAATAGATCTTCGCCTTTTCCTCTTTCCTAACCTCATCGGCGGATGGAAGAATTACTATGCCAAGGGCGCGTGAACGGTCTCCAAGTGGACTCCCTCAAGGTTTCCTACCCGTCTTGGGACCATCCATCAATTGACCAAATTACCAGCCTTTCCCTCCACAAACTTCCTATCCTCAGTGGGTATTAGCGTAAGGAATTTTGGCCTGAAGTCTATTCTTATAGTAAAAGTCATCATAGCTTAATAAGGTACAATAATTGCTGTAGGCAACATTATTGTGATAATATTCATTACTCTTCAGATGTGGAACTTCTCTTACACTGTATAGCAAAAACTCAATACATTGAAGTATACATCTATTGATTGCAAACAGGTTATTTAATTTCTCTATTCATTCACTTCTTATTATATTTAATTGATTTTATCATCATTACAGATTAGAATACTCAGACTTTTGCTGACACCTAATCTAATAAGAGAAGGGTTAGGTATTATGCTATAATGTCATGTCCCCCGAAATTGTAGCATTGCAATACGAAGCATAGAAAACAAGATTAACAAAATATACATTGAAAAAAAAAAACATTAACTATTTAATATGACTATGATTATAATTATCAAAGAAAATCTTATAATTGTAAATATTAAAAATAATATTGTAATTACCAAAATATAAATACTTGAATATTATAATCATATACATCAAAGATTGTAAATACATAGATAATTTATTATATTTTAATGATTATACGAAATACTAGAATACAAATAAATGTCCCATATGAGAGATTGCAATTTAAATACAATTGTAACCATCGTAGATAATTATAATATTAAATATTTAGCCATTATTATATTAATCATAATTATCATAGATGAATACTATAATTACACTACAGAATAACTAGTATTATAATGGTGAATATAATCATAATAATTTAGGGAATGATAACCTATATATAAATTCCTAAAGAATCAGAAATCATAAACAAATATAAAATATAGAATACAATATATAAACAATATCGAAACAAAGACAAACCGAATTCCTAAGCATAAGTGATCAACAACAATCAAACACTATTACTAACGGACCAGTCAAAAAGAGCCGACCCTTGAGAACCGGTTCCAAACAAAGGTGAAACATGTGCATGAAAAGTCACGTCCCAGGTAGGCAGCGACCATAAAAGAGGGGTTAATGCAAGTCTAAAACCAAAAAGGTAGTAGTAACGGGAATTACAAGGAGAAAAAGCATTGCGTATCAGAATATATAAAATCGTAACTTGCTTAGAATATAAGGTAGGTAAAAAGGAATAGACTTTGGCTTTCAAAGGGATTAGGAAGTAAAAGAGATATATTCTGATAAGGGAAACACAGCAGTCAGGAATCAGTAGTACAGTAGTATGCTAATTGAGAGTAAGATTAATATGATTATCTATATATATATATATATACACACGTAATATATATAGATATGTGTATTTATGACAAGAAGTTATTGTAAATTGAAATTAGTTGGAAATAATAATATGTATATATAAAATTTATATGGAATATATATATATATATATATATATATATATAGCTAAGTAGATATGTGAACCACTTGGGAATATACAATAATGATACTTGCAGCAATTATTAAGCCTTATAAGTAATGACGACTCTTTAATATAAACATAAGTAGATTATGAATTGTCCTCATCTTATGATCAATCCAGTATGAGGTTGAAGGATGCGAGTAAGGAAACAGAACATGTGGAGAGATACAACAACTCAGGTGATGTATTCACTGTAATGTCCCCATTTTGGCCATACCTCTTCTTTGACTGATAGCCTATTTCCGGAAATCCGTAGGTTGATCGAAGTGAAATTAGGGTTTCTTTGCTTGGAGGTTTGTGGCATTTCTAGGTATTTACTATTTTTAGTAAATACTAATTTTGGTAGTGGTTCAGTTGTCAGCCTTCATTAAGTCATTTTCAGTTGGAGCAGTTGCTTGGGTTTCCACTTTCATTAAGTCTTGCTTCCAGCTCAGTTCTGCTTTCTGTTGGTTTTGAGGTAAACTTACTATTTTTGGCAGTGGCTATTTTTATCAGCAGTTCAACTCAAGTCATCTTGTTATCCATCAGTTTCAGTTTGGCTTTGGGTTTGGTTTTCTTCATGAGTTGAGTTTATACTTAGTCAAATTTCATGTTTCTCAGTTGTACCCCACGCCTAGGAGTAATAACTTCATGTTGTTTTAAAAGAGGGGCCATTAAGGGGGTCAATTGTGCATTTAATGATTTATTAAATGCTTTATTGTTGCAAAGTGAAGTTGGACGCCTAAAGGAGGTTGAGTAATATTTTATTATTTCAAAAAGTAAAAGGCAAAAAGGTGGCGTCCCTTTTGGAAGTTGAAGTGATTCAACTTCTTGGAATTTGAAGAGTTCTTGTTGCTTCATTTGCCAACTAAAGCTTATATATTGCTGTTGTTTGAAGAGCTGATTATCGAATGTTTATGCTAATGTTATGTTGTCAAAATGACAACTTGTTTAATACTTCGAGGGATGCTTACCTCCTAGTTCCAATCCAATTTCGTGTTTGAAAGACAACACCTAGTTGGTCTTATTGCTGCTTCTCAATCAGACTAGTAGATTGTGCTTCAAAGTTGGTGAATTTTGGTGAGAATTTCAGTTTTAATGTTGCTGGTGCATACACAGCTGAAGGTGTTTTTCATTTACAGCTTTTGATGTGAATTTATTTTGGTTATGGGTATTTGATCTTTGCAATTCTATGCTAATGGCGACCATATTTGGAGAATTTCAGAATTTAATTCCAAGTATTTGATTTTTAGCAAGGGAAATTGCCCCTCTTGAGGGCCGTACCACCTTGAGAGTGCATTGGGATTCGTGCAAAATAATATCTTGAGTTTTGATGCAGTTTTGTGGTTTGAGTTTGGGCGTCTATCCTCCAAAGAGACTTTGCATTTCGTTTCATTCAATTCAGAGGTATATTGAAAGAGTTATGAGCATTTCATTGTTTTACAGGTGGCTGGTTTACAGTTTCAGTTTGCTGGTTTTTATTATCAGACTTCAATAAGTTTAGAATTTGGCTTCAATTTCAGTCTTTGAGAGTTATATAAACTAGCTAAATTCATCCTTCACATATTTGCATTCATTCTTCTATTGTAACACTTGTAATTTGCAGTTTTTCTTAATTGTAAGGTTGAGAATTAGTAGTACTAATCCAACCATTTATTTACTGCATTTACTTGTGATCTTTAATGCAAATATCATAACCCCTGGATGGTTTACCGCCAGTGTGGAGGAATCTGATTTGTATTTATTTTCTATCACCCACTGTTAAGTGGAGAATTCCCACTGTTTAGTGGATGCCCGCCGCAGCGGAGGAATTAGTCTGGATTATGTTGTTTTCTTCCCCCCACTGTTTAAGTGGTTGAGCAGATTTCTTCATGGCTGGTTATCCGCCTATTTGTTTCAGTTTTCATTTAATAACTCCGTCATATGTTAGCACCTCACCCTCAATGGGATCTTGAGTGCACATTCTTGACGTTGAGTTTGTTTCATTTCAAGTACTGTTCTTTAATTTCTCTGCCATATGACAACACCTATCCTTCCTTGGGATTGAGTGTGCATTCTTGGTGTTGAGTTCTTTCAAGCTTGGATTTCAGTTTTGATGCTAACGCTAATCCATTGGCGTAGTGTTGGCTTGTGTTATGATAATTCAAAAAAAAAATTGGTTGGCATATTTCATTCACTTAGCAATAATAGTTAGCATTTTCTAAATATAAGAACTAGATATTGTTAATTTGATTATTGATATAATGACTTCCTTTAATCTTAGCATAATGAGAATTATCATAGGAAATGATGAACTTAAAGAACCATTGGTAAATGAAAATATATTTGATTATAGGCATGGAATAAATCTTGGATAAATGCAAATATATCTGATTGTGTAAAGAGTGTCTGCTATGTGCTTGTAAACCTATCAGGAAGGGCGAAACATGGGTGAAGTGGATTGCCTAAAAACTCCACTTTCAACCCCTTAGGCCCTAGACAAGGGATTGTGCCTTGCAGCCCCTTAGGCTCTTGACTAGGGATTGGGTTATAGAAAGATGGGGGTTCCACCTAGGTCTCTGCCCCTTAGGCTCGAGATACGGGATTGGGCAAGAGAAGGTGGTAGGCCTTAGGCCACTTGGACTCTGGTTCCTCTCCCTTGATAGGACGAGTGTCTTCCGAGGTGATGCCATGAGTGGAGTATGCAGGTACTAGTTCCCTAGGCAAGAAGGTTTGTGATGAACAACCTCTTGAGCTTTACATAAGGGCTTTAGGGATCCACCTATGGCACTCCTCTTATGTTTTCATTAATTGCTCTATGATTATGAATATATTTTGGATATCTAGATATTATTGCTAACATATATATGTGTGTGGAAATGTTATTAAATTGGTGAATGCAGATTTCAATCTAGGATTATTTCGTTAGAGAAACACATTCCTTTTGGAAAAAAGAAACCCTAAACCTAATCAACAATCAAAATTCTAGGGAAAACAAGCGAATTCAAGAGCAAAGCTAGGTAAGGGACATTACATATAATCCCTGTATGCAGCGAATCACATTCTTTGAAAACATAACTTACAATCTTCTTCAAGGTGGCTGGAGGTACTTACCTCTGTTGTCCCTCCTTAGTCGATAGATTCAAGATGGTTCTGTAGACTCTTGCGTGCTACTCTATTCTTCGTGATTTGTCTTCTCTTTTCCTGTGATGATCAATGACTAATATTCCATAGATATTACTTAGTTTCTGATGACTCTACCGTAACACAATGATAACGTTATCTGATATACGTATCTCTTGTGGATATATATTGAAAATGTGTTTATTTTATTAATTTCTTCTCTTTTTGTCAAATCCATGGGCCTTTCTAGAATAGCAGTGATCGCATATTCTTATTATGGAATTATCAAGTATCATCGGTTGATAGAAGACCACAACTTCCCTTGTATAGACTGCTCATAGATAATGGGAATTGTTGGCGGTTTACTTATCAATGATTTGTGAGAGTAGCGATTGGAGTAATATGCCGAACCGCTTCCATATTAAACCTCCGACGATGGTCAGTCTATTGTCGTGGCAACTTCAATTGACCATTAGATATGTGACGCCTCATAACAGCAACGCCACCATCTGCGCCCATACACTCTTTCCTTCCTCCTCCGCTAACATGTATTTTTCTCCTGCATTACACCAGAAGAATGGTCTTCGTTTACTGTTGAGAAGGATGGCCTATCACTAATGATTTCCTGCCTCTGCAAGGAATTAGGGGCTCCCTTGGAGCAATTTGAAGAACTGATTTTTTTATTTTCACAGATCGATCACTTGAATATTAATTTCCTTTATCTAATGTTAGTTTCATGATCCTGTAATAGTGCAACTATAATATTATATTATTTTTGGTATTTATAATATTATTAAATATTATATGTTTTTTTATGTTGGTATTTTAAATATAAATTGATTTATATATATCTTTAGTATTTATTTTATTATTTATATTTTCAATATCATAATGATCTTAATATTCAAATTATTAATATTTGTATTTTAATATTCATAATTATAATATTGTCTTTCGACAATTATAATTATATCAAATGGTTAACCTTCTTAGTATTTGTTTTGTTATTTTAATGTTACGATTTCAGGGACATGACATAAGAATACCAATTCTCGGCAACTACCAACCGACTACAACAACCGGCAGGGACTTAACACGTAAATCCAAAACATAAGTATTTATTGACTAGCTGGCCGACGAAAATATTTTCAATTAACTTTTTGCCATGTAATTTTCCTTATAGAAATCTGATAAATTTGCCTTTAATCTTTAATTCAAGATATCCTAAGGATGCTTAGGGTTGATAGATTCAAATGATATACTTTAAGAGCAATTCAAGCTAATGCATTCAGTTAGTGGATTAGGTTATCTGTTGATTATAATGGAAAGTATATGAATAGAACTAAGCAAAGGCAAGGCACGATATATATATATATATGGTCTGTAGTGATATACAACGCAGTTTTGACACCAAGAGGGGATGCTATTTTTGAATTCTCCAGGTATTACCAGCATATACAGTTTGGTGGATTGGTGCCTTCCCTATTCACTGTTTCTGTTAATATTACCTCTAAACCATGCGATAGTTGTGATGGCTGGATGTCTAATTTTCTGAGTTTAAATATGCAACCTGAGTTATTGATCAATTGCTCCCTAGGAGTGATCTGATCTGTTGTTTAGAGTCCAATAATACTTCCCTTTTTCCATCCTTTTCTTGCTTTTAATTTCTGATCTTGTATACCATGCTTTCCCAAGTGACATGTCCCTTCTTCTTCAAGTGATCACACCTTCATGAAAGGTCATGCCTATTATAAAATAATAAATCGATTCAATTATACCAGTTGGCCTGTTTCTTAGAATAACTATTATTATTATCGTCCAAATATATACATTTTTATTTATCCACGGGAGTTCTATTATAGAATAAGAATCTGGATATGTAAAACAAGCATCTAATGTTCACTGCTGAGATTATATACATCATCAAGGAGCCATGATTACAAAGAGTTACCACACCGTAGCTTAAAGTATCGAGTTTTTTGTTTAATGAATGCCAGCTTTATAGTTATCGTAATAATTTGAATATTCAAGAGAATGTTTGCATTTGACTTCCCGTCTTTCCAATTTGCAGGCTCACTCCATATTATGGTAGTGTTAGCATAATCCTGATAGAGTAGACGTTGTCTCCCCCTGTCTACTAACAGGTCTCTAAACAGTCTGCTCACATATGGCAATAATATCAGCGTGGCAATAGAACATTATTATATCCGTCGCTCCCTTCATTTCTTTCGATTATCATATTTTATACTATATGTTTCTTAAAGTGTATCTGTTATTATTTATATTATAATAATACTTAAATGGTTAGTATTCATATTTTAATATTTACGATATTATATTTGATTATTTAATTATAATATTATCTTGTGATAATTATAATTAAATTACTAATGTTCATAGTTTTAATATGCATTTTGTTTTTATCTTATTTACTTATTCCAATGCTGGTTATGATTCCGAGGACATGACACGCCAACTACATCAAACCCACGCCCCTGCCCAACACCCCCCCCTCCACTGTAATGTCCCCTTCTCGGCAGTGATTAGTTTTGTTGACCGTTGGCCTATTCCGGAGACCCGTAGGTTAGTCGGAGGCTGAAATTAGGGTTTCCACTTCGGAGGTGTTTTTGAGGTCTTGCGTGTTGGAGTTTCTGACGCATGTCTAGTGGAGCTTTCTGGGTTTTTGGAGAGCTTCACAGTGAGGTAACATGCATGATAGGATATTGAGTTGCATTCTCAATTGCTTTTTGGAGGCTTGCATGTTGGAGTTTTCCAGTTTGGATTATGGATTCCTTCTGGGCTTTTAGAGAGCTTCGCGATGGTGTGACATGCAACTGAATCAGAGAACTTTTCCAGACTTACTATTTTTAGTAAGTTGCGACCGCTGCTCAAAATGTGGAGAAAATGAGTTTGGAACAACTTACTATTTTTAGCAGTAAGTACTATTTCTGGCATTGCTATTTTTAGCAGTAGTTCAACAGTTTAGTGTAGTGGCTATTTCTAGCAGGTCAGCTTGAGCAATGGTCTCCAGCATTTGAGGTGATTATTTTTGGCAAGTTTGATATTTGATGAAAAATAATGTTTTAAGTGAAAAATATTTGGCTAAGGCATGGAGGACGATTTGGAGAGATAAGTGATTTTTATAATTTGTATTAATTAAACATTTTGGAGGCTTTATTTGGCAAGTGATAATGTTTTAAGTGAAATATTAACTTAGGCAAAATGGACGCCTAATTGAAGGAATATTTGCAAATTATAAAATATTTCACTTAATCATATTTGGACGCTTATTTGAGGAGATATGTTATTTTATAAAGTATTGCACTTCAATACTTTTGGGACGCCACATTATACTTTATTAGCATTTTTGATAAAGTATATTTCATTATTTGGAGAAGAGGCTAAATGAAATTCAAATTGCAAATTATTGAAGATGAATGTGAATTTGAGATAGGTGCCCTAATTGGAGGGAAAAGAAGATTTGAATTTGGGAGAGAAAAAAGTTATAAATAAGAGTGTTGGGCTCTTCATGGACATCTATTGTTGCTTATCATACTGTTATGCTGCTGAAATACTTTCAGAGCTTGCTTCAAGGAATGCATACCTCCTAGTTCTTTCTCTTGGTTTTGTGCTTGAAAGATAGCACCTAGCTGAGTTTTTAGAGACTGCTTCTCATCCAGACTAGCAGACAGAGCATCAAGGTTGAAGATTTTAGAGATTTGTCAGTTTTGCATTTGCTGGTTAGGGTTTTGCTGAAATAGAAATCTGCTCATAAGTCCATGCACGATTTTTTGGTGGTTCTGGGTATTGGCCCTATGCTTTAGTCTACCTTGGGCGCCCCTCCTTGCAAGTTTTCAGATTTTTTGGAGGTGTCTCGGATTTTATCTTGCTAGTAGAACATTTCTGGAGGTCGTACCTTCTTTGAGGTTGCATTGGAAAGCGTGCATAAATAAATCACTACTATTTGGAGGAGTTTCTTGGCTTGGTCTTGGTCGCTCAACTCCTAGCTCTCATTTGCATTCAGTTCCACATCATTCAGAGGTGTTTTGACGAAGTTATGAGCATTTTAGTGATTCTAGGGCTTGCTGGTATGAATTTTCTGATTGCTACAATTTTATATCAGACCTGATATTTTAGTCCCTTTTGCTATATTTCATATGTTGGATAGCTTGTACTTGTTTGGAGTTCATTTCCTAACATTTTGGAGATCATTGTTTATCTATATCTCATTGTATTTGCAGATTGTTCATCTGTCATGTCCCCTTCTAGTTGACATCTCTCAGAGCATATGATTAGCCTATTATGCGACCCTCGTAGGCTGATAGGATGGATAGAGGGTCTTGATGGAGCTTGGCTCAACTTCAGTTGTCAGTATTTGATCAGTTGGCTTTCGTTCGGGCTCTTTCGGACACCGTTTACCTGAGTTGCTATTTTTAGCAGTATTTGGCACTCAGCGAGGCACCCCTGCTATTTTTAGCAGTACAGTTGGGTCACGTGCAAAATCACTCCCTGGTTCGCCAGATTCAGACAGTTCGAGAATCGAACGTTTCTTGAGGGAGTTATTAATATTTGATTGATTAATTAAATATTAATTAATTGGAGCATATAATATAAAGTTATAATATTTTTATATTATAACTTAAGTGAAATGTTGTAAGGGGGCGCCCATCATGGAAGGGGCCATTTTTTATTATAATTTATAATCAAAAATTTCATCGAAGACTATTGAAAGAATTAAAATAAAAAGTCGAATTATTTTAATGATCTCTATTTTTAAGGAATTCGCACTTTTGCAAGAATATAAGGTTTTGCCTTGGGTTTTGAGCCATTATGTTATTGAGTGATTGAAAATTGATCAAGTTTCATCCAGAGCACGGAAGCCAAGGGTTTCAGTCTCAGAGCATTGGGGAACGAGCCATCTCCAGTGAAAGCAATTCAGAGGTTGTGAAATATCTTCCGATTTATTGCCAGGCAGAGGGATTTCTTCATTCAGAAGAAGTTACAGAGCATCACAGGTGAAATCACATCAGGGTTTTGATCAAGAAATTATCAGGAAAGGGTTTTCTCACATTGGCGCACCTTTTGGTCAAGATCTGGCATTCAAGTCAAAGGCCGTACCTTTATTTCATGCTGCTGTTTTAGAGGCCGTACTTTTGTGTACCTGGCCGTACCTTCTCATAGGCCGTACTTTCTTTCTTGAGAAAGGCGCTATCTTATTTGGTCTCCAGTCTTCACCAGCAGTGGCGCCCTTGCATCTGGTATCAATTCAGATCATTGGATGGAGGGAGAAAGAGACATTTATTGCAGCCGTACCAGTTCTATATCAGTTTCAGCTTGCTGCAAATCAGGTTCATTTGGTTAATATTTTATCTTATCTAGCCTGTAGATCTGAGATTTCTTATTGTAAAGGCAGTGGAATAATAATACAAACAATAGTATTGATTTATGAATATATTTATGCTAGATCTGGAAGCGTTGTATTAGTTTAAGATTTTTATATCAATTTCTTTCAAAAATCGCATTATCTCTTTATTGCACAAAAACCCAAAAACAGTCAAAAACGCAAAACAAACAAAAAAATAGTCAGATTCAGAGTTTAGGGGAAACAAGGGTTTCTACATCATCATATTGTAACGCTGAATTAGTAGTACTGATCAACTCTTTTACTTTCTGCACTTTACATTTTGTATCCCCACTTTAGTGGAAGAGGATGGCTATGCTGCCTAGTTTACTTTCAGTTTAATCACTTTCATTCCCACGGTTGTGGATGAAACTGGCCCTTGTTCAGTCTACATTGTATTTGCTTTCTGTTTCTTCGCCATATGATAGCACCTTTCCCACTTTGGGCTAGGAATGCACATGCTTGGCGTTGAGATTATTTTACTTGCATAGCATCATTGTTAATAGAATCTCCGCCATATGATAGCTTCTTACCTAGCTTGGCTCGGAGAACACATTCTTGGCGTTGAGGCTCTTTCCTTCAGTTGTTGGTTTTGATTTGAGCTAACCCTAACGGGTACTTTGGTGTTGTTGTGATCATCTCAAAATTTGAAAATAAAACTGGGTCGGCCCATTACATCCACCCCCCCGTCAAAAAGAAAGTTGTCTTGCAAATGAATCACTAAGAGGACACCCCTGGATGCACGAAGGACATGGGTGTGGTAGTTGAATGCTCTTGGTACCAAGGGAATTCTATGCACACATAGTTTTGGAGGTATGCCTTTCAAGTCTTTGTACGTCCATGCAAAAGCATCTTTGTATTCCATGAAGATCTTGAATGTCGTCGCCTTCAGCACTGGATTCCACTCATCTCTGACTAGAATTATTTGGGGGCTATCCTACTCTCCTAAGTTCACCTTCTTTATTCTTGGTTCTTCGTACTTGATTGTTGTGTCTCATTCAAAATTATGCACTGGCGTATCATCAAGGGTTTGTCTTTGAATAAGGAAAGTATAAAGCATGTTGGCCATCAATGGTGAACTCAAATCTCCACATGGAAAGTGAAATCTATGCCATAGATGATTGGAACCTTGTGCTGATGGTTGCATCCTTCAAACAAGATACCAGTTAACCCATAGACAGTGCTTGTGTCATGTCCCCTTCTCAGTGACATCTCTCAGAGTACAGGATTGGCCTATCACACGACCCTCGTAGGCTGATAGACTAGATACAGGGTCACTTCGGAGCTTGGCTCAGCTTCAGTTAGCAGAGTTTGATCAATAGTCTTTCGTTTGGGCTCGATCGGAGACTTTTTGCAGAGTTGCTATTTTTAGCAGTTCCTGGCAGTCAGCGTGGGACCCCTGCTATTTTTAGCAGTATGAGATTGGCGCGAATCACTTCGTTCACAAATTCACTGGATGAGTAATCTAGAGAAATATTAATATTTAATTGCATTAATTAAATATTAATTATTTAATGATTATAATATAAAGTTATAATATTAAATTATAACTTAAGTGATTCTTCTTGAGGGGTGCCATCATCAGAAGGGGCCAAAATTGACATTTAAAATTATATTAAAATATTCGGCTGAGACTATGGAGAAATTAAAAGAATTAAAAGTGAATATTTTAATGAAACCCTATTATTAAGGAAATCGCACTTTTGAGCATATTAGTGCATTTGCCTTGGGTTTTGAGCCATTATTGATGATTATTGATTTTGAGAATGATCAACTTTGATCTGAGCAAGAGACTTTAGGGTTTCAAGTTCGAATTCCTTGGGGAACGAGCCATCTCCATCGGAAGCAATTCAGAGGGTGTGAAATACCACTTGATTTATTGCAGCAGAGGTTTCTTCAGTCAGGAGGAATCACAGAGCTTCAGAGCATTCATTATCTACAGAGTTCTTTTCAGTGTTTTGCATTCAGAGCATACCTATTCATCTAGGCGCACTATTACAGAGACTTGGACATTGATTTTTGAGGAGGCCGTACATTATTTATTGCTGTTTCTGACAGGCCGTACCTGCTGTCAGGCCGTACTTCTTCATCTCCTGGCCGTACTTCCTTCTAGAGCAAAACGCCTTCCTTTACTTCAGTTTCTCATCACTGACAGGGGCGCACATCTATCTAGCTTGGTTCTGGAACGTCAGAAGGAGGGAGAAGAGATATTGCATGCAGCCGTACCATCTCAAATCTTTTACCAGCAAGCTGCATATTCCAGGTTTTCAATAAAAATTGTTTAATTTATTATTGCATGCTATCAGATCTTGATTGTATTGATTCCAGTTGAACAATAAAAGAAGCGCCTTCAGTAGATCTTGCAATTTCTATCTATTTTGGCCATTAGATATTTTATTTGTATTTATTATCAATTTCTCTAGCAAAATCGCATTATGTCAATTACATGCAAAAACTCAAAAACGTCAAAAAAATCAAAAACCTTCAGAAAAACCTAAAAACAGTCAGATACAGAGATTTCGGGGAAACTAGGGTTTCTACAGTGGTATCAGAGCTAAATCCTGCCATCCTGAGGGTTTAGCCATCACATGCAGCCAGAGGAATTTGATACATACAGGTACTATACTTGCAGACGAGCCTTGATTGAAAGGCAACGCAGTTTGAGCAGGCAGCCAGAAAACATGGCTGACAGGACAGACATACCTAGGACAGAGATCCCACAGAATAACAGAGATCAGGACGATGCAGAGGTCTTGCATGGACTCAGAGATCTTCGTGCAGGACAACGGAGGTCCGATGATGTTTTACAGCAGGTGGCAGTGGCACTGCAGAGATTAGGTACTTCGAGGAGACCGTCACCACATCGTGACGATGACAGGAGTGATGCAGGGTCACAGAGAGCTCCTAGGACAGTGTCACAGACAACAGATAGGCCTACTAGGCCTACTTTCACGAGACAGGAGCCCGATGAGGCTATACCAGGTGAGGAGCACGAGGATTTGTTTGCTGATAACCTTATGGCAGCAAACGAGGAGTGGGAGTTGGTACCTCCTGCAGTCAGAGAACGGATCACTTTTGACCATTTTATTACACAGAGGCGAGAACACAACAGGGCTCGACAGGATTGGAGACCTCGACAGCAGAATAATGATCTAAAACATGCAACCAACAGGCTTAACCTGGTGATGTTCGATGGTAGTGGGAAGATGACAGCCCAAGCTTGGATTAGCAAGCTTGATACATTCCTCACTTTGCGTTCGATGGCTGAGAGAGACGCTATTAGATACGCTACACTCCACCTCGAGGGAGTGGCTTACGACTGGTGGCACCACGGTATGCTGACTTTACAGCATGACAGGATCACTACATACCAGGAGTTCGTGGATAGATTGGTTGAGAGGTTTGACAGGAAGGATCCGGAAACCTACTTCAGAGATTTAGCACAGTTGAGGCAGAGTGGCAGTCTAGAGACTTATATCAGTGACTTTCAGAGGCTATCCGTCATGGTTCCGAGCATATCAGAGAGGAGATTGGTAGTACTCTTCATGGAGGGTTTGACAGAGCCACTGAGAGGCTGCATCAAAGCCTTTGATCCTCCGTCATTACAGGAGGCGATGAAGAAAGCACGGAATATGGAGTTAGCAGCCCCGTCGAGTAGATTCAACTCCAGAGGTTCTTCATCATTCAGGGATAACAAGGGCTTTAATAAAAATAAGGATAAATCTGATTATAACAAAGAAAAATCAGACTTTAAAAACGATTCGAAAGGTAAATCAGCATTCCCACCTTTGGATCGTGAGGCCCTTAATGACCTTCGCAGGAAGAAGCTTTGCTTCTACTGCAAGGGACCATATGACGCCAATCACGATTGTCCTCTAAGACCTAAGGGCAAGGCAAATCATGTGATGTGGGCGTATTATGAGGACTCCGAATCAGAAAATTCCGAACAGCAAGAGCATTCAGATGATTCAGAGTCCGAGGCGCCAGAGCCTAGAGCAGAGACAGAGCCCGAGCTTTAGGTACAGGAGGCCCGTTTATCTAGCATTCAGCAGGAGGGTTCTTTCCGGCTTCGTGGTGTGTTAGCAGGACAAAGGGTCATTACCCTATTGGATACAGGAGCCACGCATAATTTCATAGATGCTAGATTCGTTGAGAAACGTGGACTCATCACTGAGGAGTTCGAGGGCATTAGAGTCAAAGTGGCAGATGGGTACACTTTGAGATGCGAACGCATGATTAAGGATCTCCCTTTACGCTTGAACAATTATGAGTTCAAGGCAGATTATTATGTTGTTAGCATGGGGGACATTGATTTGGTCTTGGGAATGAAGTGGTTACATTCATTGGAGGAGGTCACACTTCGTCTCAAGGACATGGAGATCCGTTTTGAGGTCGACGGGAAGACTTACATACTTAAAGCAATACGGGACAGCGACCTTAAAACAATTTCTTTTCGCCGAATGGAGTGGCTCATGCGTCATAACATGGTAGAGTGGGCTGCCGAGTGTCATTTAGCACCTATATAGGAGGGACAGCAAAAGACAGAGTATCATCCGGACATTCAGAAGTTGAGAATCAAGCATGACAAGGTGTTCAGTGATATTCCGCCAGGTAGACCTCCAGACAGAGGCATAGAGCACATCATTGAGCTTGAGGAGGGTGCGAAACCCGTTATGATAACTCCTTACAGGCATCCTAAAAGATTAAAGGATGAGATCGAGAAGACAATAAAGGAGTTACTTGCTATGGGTCACATTCGACCAAGCAAATCACCGTTCGCTTCTTCTGTTGTATTGGTGAAGAAGAAGGATGGAACGTTATGTATGTGCATTGATTACAGGGTCCTGAATAAGAGGACAATCAAGAACCGATACCCGATACCGAGGATTGATGAGCTTATTGATGAGCTCCATGGGGCATGTTACTTCACTAAAATTGATTTACGGTCGGGTTATCATCAGATCAGAGTCCGTGAGCAGGACATAGAGAAGACAGCCTTCAGATGTCATTGTGGGCACTTTGAGTTCGTAGTGATGCCATTTGGGCTCACTAATGCGCCGGCTACATTTCAGTCCACGATGAACCGGGTTTTTCATTCACAGCTGAGGAGGTTCGTCTTGGTATTCTTCGATGATATTCTCATATATAGCAGGACTTGGCAGGAGCACTTGGCTCATTTGGAGACAGTGTTGAGTATCTTGGAGAGAGAGTCCTTGTACGCCAAGGAATCCAAGTGTGACTTGGGAATGACCGAATTGCTTTATCTAGGTCATATTATCAGTGCAGATGGAGTGCGCATGGATCCTGAAAAGATCCGTGCCATTATTGATTGGCCCACACCGGCAAACCTGACACAGTTGAGAGGGTTTCTCGGTTTATGTGGATTCTACCGCAGATTCGTGAATGGTTATTCACGACATGCAGCCCCGATGACAGATTTAATGAAGGGGGCATTTGTTTGGACTTCTGAGGCATAGGAGTGTTTTATGAAGTTCAAGGAGTTGATGACCACATGCCCTGTTTTGGCACTACCCGACTTTACGAAGCCGTTTGAGCTTCAATGTGATGCATCAGGTGAGGGCATTGGTGGGTGCTTATGCAGGACAAGCACCCGATTGTGTACGAGAGCCGCAAGCTCAGAGGACCCGAGAGATTGTATAGCATATATGATAAGGAGATGCTCGCGATTATGCATGCCTTAGCAAAATTTCGACAATATCTTGTTGGCAGCAAATTTTGCATAAAAACTGATCATAACAGTTTGAGACACTTTTTAGGGCAGCGAGATCTTAATGACAGACAGCAGAAGTGGGTCAGTAAGTTGCAGGCTTATGACTTTGATATTTCATATATCAAAGGTACACAGAACGTAGTGGCGAATGCACTTTCACGTAGACCGTACTTGAGCACTATGGTTCATATCTCGGAGGATTGGAGGCATATGATAGTGGCAGAGTATGTCAAGGATATTTGGGCCTCCAGTATTGTTGAGGGATCAGCAGTTGATACCAGGTATACACTTGTGAATGACTTGATCATTTACAAGCACAGGATATTTCTGATTCCCGGTTCAGAGGTGAAGAACATTGTTATGCGAGCCTTTCATGACATGCCTACAACAGGACATCCTGGATACTTCAAAACCTACAGGCAGATTCGGGAGAGATTCACCTGGAAAGGACTCAAGGCCGATGTTCTTCAGTATGTGCATGAGTGCCCTGTTTGTCAGCAGAACAAGCAGGAGAACACGTACCCGGCAGGTTTATTGCAGCCACTTCCGATTCCTAACAGGAAGTGGGAATGCCTGTCGATGGACTTTATCACGGGCTTGCCTAAAGCCCAAGGGCGTGATTGCATTTATGTAGTTGTGGATCGGCTTACGAAGTATGCCCACTTCTTTCCGATCACCACG
>VDFB02373793.1:0-30481 GCA_007258455.2 Sequoia sempervirens
TAGACATTCATGTTCTTTCTTCATGAAAGTATATATTATATATTTTCCTTGGTGTTATCCCAATGCAAAATATAATTAATATAATATATATTTAATATAATAGTAATATTAGATTAAATTATATATAATATAATTATATTTATTGTTATATAATAGTATATATAGGCTTTTACCTGATATTTTAGAGGATTTTACCATTACACTACAACCGGTTTACCATTAAATGGCAATTGAAACTTGTTTTCCAATGACACAATAGTGGTTTCTAGGCATGAGATTTGTTTCAAGCTCAAATCTCACAATATATGTAGCCTATTAGCTAATAGAAAGAGATATAGAAAATAAAAAGATAAAGAAAGAGAGAAAGAGATGAACTTAGATAGTTAGGGGGAGAGAGAGAGAGAGAGAGAGAGAGAGCATGAGAGAGAAATATAAGAGATACAAAGGAAAAGAGAGAGAGGGAAAAGAGAAACTAAATTTTGATGTATCATGTCAATAATCCATGGATGGCATGTGTCCTTGGGGAGTTATGGTCAAGGTAGCATTGCCATTTGATTAAAGATATGATAATTCTCCTTTAAGACCTCTTCAATGTACCCATTGCACACTTAAGGAGACAAAGATAAATATAGGGAAGAAAGTATAGAGAGAGAGGGAGATAATGAGAAATATACAAATAAAAAGGGATACAAAGAGATAGAGAGAGGTAGAGAGATAAAGAGATAAGGATGAATAGATAGAGATATAGGAAGCGTGATTGATATATCTCTCCCTGTTGCTATCTATCTCCCTAAACCCTAAACCCTAAACCTTAAACCCTAAACCCTAAACCCTCTCCTTTATCTCTCCCCCTCTTCTCTATCTCTCCTCCTCTACCTATCTATATCCATTTCTCTCCCTCCCCCTCTCTATCTCCCCCTCTCTATCTCTCACCATCTCTAGTCCCTCCATATCCCCCCTATCCATCGACTCTCTATCACAATCTCTCCATCTCTTTCACCATCCCCCTCTATCTCTATATATCACCCTCTTCTCTATCTCTCCCCCTTTTCTCTATATCTCCTCCTTTACCTATCTATATCACTTTTTCTCCCTCCCCCTCTCTATCTCCCCCTCTCTATATAAAGACAATGACACAATAGTGGTTTCTAGGCATGAGATTTGTTTCAAGCTCAAATCTCACAATATATGTAGCCTATTAGCTAATAGAAAGAGATATAGAAAATAAAATGATAGAGAATGAGAGAAAGATATGAAATTATATAGATAGGGAGAGAGAGAGAGAGAGAGAGAGAGAGAGAGAGAGAGAGAGAGAGAGAGAGAGAGAGAGAGAGAGAAATATAAGAGATACAAAGGAAAAGAGAGAGGGAAAATAGAAACTAAATTTTATTGGTTGTTTCATTTCAACAATCCAAGGATGGCATGTTTCCTTGGGGAGTTATGCTCAAGGTAGCATGAAATTTTATTAAAGGTATGATAATTCTCCTTTAAGACCTCTTCAATGTACCCATTGCACACTTAAGGAGACAAAGATAAATATAGGGAAGAAGATATAGAGAGAGAGGGAGATAATGAGAAACATACAAATAGAAATGGAGACAAAGAGATAGAGAAAGGTAGAGAGATAAAGAGATAAGGGTGAATAGATAGAGATATAGGGAGAGTTATTGATATCTCTCCTTGTTTCTCTCTATCTCCCTAAACCCTAAACCCTATCTCTCCTCCTCTACCTATCTATATCCCTTTCTCTCCCTTCCCCTCTCTATCTCCCCCTCTCTATCTCTCGCCATCTCTAGTCCCTCCCTATCCCACCTATCCATCAACTCTCTATCTCCACCTCTCTTCCTTTATCTTCCCATATATCTCCATCTCTCTTTCTCTTCCCATATATCTCTATCTCTATATCTCCCAACCTCCCCCCCTCTTCATTCCTCCCTCTCCCCCCTTTCCACTCCATCTCCCCCTCTATTTCTCTTTATCTCCCCTCTTGAACCTCTTTCTATCCACTCCATTTCTCTACCTCTATCCTTGTCTCTATCTCTTTCCCCCTCTATCTCTATATCCACCTTCTCCCCCTCTTCTCTATCTCTCCCCACTACCTATCTATATCCACTTTGTCTCCCTCCCCCTCTCTATCTTTCCACCATCTCTCCCTCCCTATCCCCCTATCCATTTGACTCTCTATCTCCACCTCTTCCTTTCTTGATTTCCTTTGTGTTAATAGAGAATTTTGAGATGTGATCTGGGTTCCTCAACCACTAGGAGATTTCTACCCAGAAATTACAACATGGGGAAAGGGAATCTGTGGAACTATAAAAAAATTCAAAATTTTATAATGATTTACTCATGTAAATTTCTCAATAATAATTAACTACATTTTGAGTCAGAAAAGGATGTAATTGACCCTAAAAAATATAATTACCCACGATCACCTTGTTCTACTCCTAAAAATCTTTCTAATCAAAGATATTATGGCAAAAAAATCACATCAACATGAGTTGGTATGGGTCTTCTTGACCTATTATGGGTTACAAGCACTTTTTAGCACATCGATGAGACATCAAAACTGTTGTAGCAATTAGGATTACTAAAGAAGACATATCGGGGAGATTGGCTTATGGTCTCATCGATGAAGATAATCTATCAACAAGATAGGTCATCTCGGCATGAAAAATATATGCTGGCCCAAACATTTAAGTCTCACTGATGAAGTTTCATTAGTGAGACCATCATTTCTTTCACCGACAGGAGCATTGGGAATATATCGGCGAGACATGTGCAATCGGTGTAAATCCTGAATGTTCACCCAACCCGCTAAGTTACATTGACATGAGGATATCAACAAGAGTTTTGGCAACATATTCAAGACCAAAAGAAAAGATATCGACGAGACTTATAACATTGGAGGAACCATTGAATGTGTTAGTGATACTAAAAGTCTAGCCAATGAAGAAACAAATGAACCAAAATGATTGTCGGGGTGACTCTTGGCAATGTATATGGGACAAATGTTAACATCGGTCAGATGTGTAGAGTGTTACCCCGATCGGCAGAGTATTTAGTGAATGTTGGTTGGGGCCTAATGTATAGATTTCCCAAAGTTTGAAGGTGTCTTGCCGACCAGTTCATTTGATGTGTTATCGACGAGACTTATAACATCGAAGGAACCACTGAATGTGTTAGCAATACTAAAATTCAGGCCGATGAAGAAACAAATGAACCAAAATGATTATCGGGGTGACTCTTGGCGATGTATATGGGACAAATGTTAACATCGGTTAGATGTGTAGAGTGGTACCTTGACCAACAGAGTATTCAGTGAATGTTGGTTGGGGCCTAATGTATAGATCGCCCAAAGTTTGAAGGTGTCTTGTCGACCAGTTCATTTGATGTGTTATTGGCAAGACTTATAACATTAGAGGAACCACTAAATGTGTTAGCGATACTAAAAGTCAGGCTGATGAAGAAACAAATGAACCAAAATGATTGTCGAGGTGAGTCTTGGTGATGTATACGGGACAATTGTTAACATCGGTCAGATGTGTAGAGTGTTACCTCGATTAGCAGAGTATTCATTGAACGTTGGTTGGCACCTAATGTATAGATCGCCCAAAGTTTGTAGGTGTCTTGCCGACCAATTCATTTGATGTGTTATCAACGAGACTTATAACATCAGAGGAACCATTGAATGTGTTAGCGATACTAAAAGTCAAGCCGATGAAGAAACAAATGAACCAAAATGATTATTGGGGTGACTCTTGGCGATGTATACGGGACAAATGTTAACATTAGTCAGATTTGTAGAGTGTTGCCTTGATCAGCAGAGTATTCAGTGAATGTTGGTTGGGGCCTAATGTATAGATCACCCAAAGTTTGAAGGTGTCTTGTTGACCAGTTCATTTGATGCGTTATTAACAAGACTTATAACATCGAAGGAACCACTGAATGTGTTAGCAATACTAAAAGTCAGGCCGATGAAGAAACAAATGAACCAAAATGATTGTTGGGGTGACTCTTGGTGATGTATAAGGGACAAATGTTAACATCGATAAGATGTGTAGAGTGTTACCTCGATCAACAGAGTATTCAATGAACGTTGGTTGGGATGTATAGATTGCCCAAAGTTTGAAGGTGTCTTGCCGACCAGTTCATTTGATGTGATAGTAAGGAATTCAAAAATATGTTACATTCGTGGCTAGAGTTAAAACATTAACGGCGCCATGGAGCACAGGTAATTTCATAAATTGAAAGGAAATTGTTGCAAAATGAACATTGTTGCGAATTGGTAGCGAAGGAAATGAGGAGACAAATAAAGGGCCAGAGAATTGTTTTAGTTGAAAGACCTCAATCAAAACCAGTAAGTCCTCTGCATTTTAACTTTTTCATTTATGCAATTTTAAGCGAGTAATATGGAACCACTAGCTTGGGGAAGTTGAAAGGTAGAAAACAAAGTGAGAGTAGTCACCCTAAGAGTAAGAAGCAAAAAGTTGAGTCTAGAATTGAGCTAGAGGGTGCTAAACAAAAGTTGAATCAGGATTTAATTGACCAATTTCCTGGCGCTAGGCGTAGAGGTAGGTGCTCCATGCAACTGAGGTCGGAAGTGGAAAAATTGGACGACAAATGCAAGCACATAAGAGACATTTGAACCCCAATAAGAGGCTATGAATTGTTTAGATTCCACTTTCACCGAAGAGATCGTTTTGAGCTAGTTTGTAATCTGTGGCGTCTAAATTTGGGAAAGATGGTTTACCTTAATGTGTTTGTCAATATAGAGCTGGTAAAATTGTTGGCCACCTACTATGACTCAAAACTTAAGGCCATATGCAGACCATCTAGGAAACCCTTCATATACATATCAAAGGCTTCAATAAGTGAGGTTTTTAAGTTGGAAGGGTGGAGTAATGAGAAAATTGTGAATGAAGAGTTGGAAAATGAGTTTTGGAGAATGGAAACCACTTACAAGGGTTGGAGGTTGCCCTTACATAGAATTAAACAAGATGGTAAAACTGTCCCACTTGACGATGGTGATGGGCCTCCATTCCATGTGGACTTATTCGAGCCCTATATGAGATATACCTATCTCTCGGTAGGACAAGTGTTGGGTATGGAATATCCTGAGTATATTTCCATTGTTCCCATGGTAATTGTAGTTGACATTCAATTTCATAATTCTAGGTTTTTTGACTATGCTTCATTTGTCTCCAAGGAACTCGACTTAGCATTAATGGCAATCAAGAATAAATCCCCTGTTTTGCACCTTAGGCATTATTCTCTTTTAATGCATGTAGTATTGTACTTCAGACAAGAGTTAGGGATGTGGCTAGAAAAGTTGAAGGTTTCACAATTTGATAAAGAGGGAAAATTGTTACCCATTCAATTGTGGACTGCCATTTGGGACAATAGGTTTGCTAATTCCAGTTACCTATATTTTGAAGAATATTTTGTAAAGCTAGTATATGAATTCTACAGTCATCCTTGTGCGCACTCATTGTCTAATGAAATAAAATGCTTCCTCATACCTAAGGACTTTAATGGACCAATTGATCACAATTAGGGAGACTGGTATTGCTTGGAAGATGCTACTATTGTAAGGGTGCTTGGTTTTGAGGATTCTCCATTCATTTTTCCTAAAACATTCCTAGATAGGATTGCATATTTGGAAATTTTAAGACAAATGGATTTTTCTAGTTTCATGAATTTTGGTTCATTTGGGAAACAGGCATTTATGCCTAGTACTCTATGCTTTGGTGATTTTACTGTGCTTGCAAAGGAAGGATATGATTTGATCCTTGAAAAATTAATGTAGTATAATATGAGTAAGGGTCCACCAAGAAAAGGTTTTGATCCAGAGGGATATATCAATTCTGCCAGACAAAGGATAAAATTTGGAGGATTTGATCATGTGCCTTATTAGTTTGATGACATGATTAGAAATTTGGAGGTAGAGGAAGTAGAGAGAGTGGTGGAGGAATACAACCAAGGGTTGCTGGATACAGGGTTCCCTTTTTCTGGAGATGAGGAATATGGAGAAGATATGCCACGAGACCTACCCAGTAGGATTTCCAAATTAAAAACTCAAGATTACAACTGCCCTCCTAAAGAACCAAGTGTTGAAGAGAGCCAAGATACAGACACCATAGAGATGGAATATAGGTCATTTGTAGCAAACAATGAATTTGTTAATTCTTTAGAATTCAGATCTTTCTTGTATAAACAAAAGGGCAAGGAGATAAGGGAGATAGTTGATAATATTACACCAAGTAATGAGGATCAACTACTAAATAATTTGAAATTAACTATGGATAAAGAAATGGCTAATATGACCCCCTATAAAGGAAGGAAAATGTTAGAGGATGCTGGAGTTATGATCTTTCTAGGGCTGGATTTGAATTATGCATTGGTCTTTGATAGCTTCTTAAAGGATAATAGTGCCACACACAAGCTTAGTCCAGAGGGGGTGATAGAAATATATGCTGGATCCAAATATAACCCAGATGAAGGATCACTCATGATATGGGCCTTGTACCCACCTCATAGAAAGTCAATGGTGATTGATACTAAGAAAGCATTTGGACATGTCATGACTCTGAAGGTTGGAGAGGTAGATCCTGTGGCGACTACAGACATTGGGATTAATGTGGAAAATCTGAATAAAGCCCAAATACAAATGTTGATCAAAGAAAAGGAAATGTACAAAATGAGTAATGAAAGGATCATGAGAGAAAATGATCATTTGAAGGACATGCTAGGAGTCACAATGGGGCCTCCTAAATTAATAACACATGGTGAAAGCTCATAGGTAAAAGATCATTAGGATGTGTCAATTGCATATTCACAAGGTAAATATGATACACTCGCTGCAATAATTAGAAAAAGGTAGGCCAACTTAATGATTTGGTTGAATAAGCTATGGGGAGCATATTCAAAGAACCATGTTACAGGGCAGGAACACAAGAGAATTGATGGAAGGATTCAAGAAAAGCTCCAAGAATTAAATGAAAGAGATGTTCCTGACAGTGTGGCCATTAGTATGGGTGATCAAATTATAAAGAAACACAGGGACCTTTAAGAGGAACTATGAGAAGATGCAAAGGGGCTAGTTGATGTCACAAATATGGGACTGCCTACACTATTTGAAGATGGAGAAAAGTTGAAAGAGAAAGCCAAGTGGATCAAAGAATGTGAATTGATGCTGCAGAGAATTTTGGAAAATGCTACAAGGAAGGATTCGACATTGGACTAGAGCTGCAAGCAGAATGAAAGGATGATAAAGGTGGAAATATCAACCAGGAATGCATTAGGAGATGTTGATACTCATCAACAGAAAGATTATCTACATCATTTATCAAATTTTCATCTATGGCTAAATAGAGCCTAATCTCTTGTTTTAATTAGATAAGTAAAATAAAACATTTGTGAAGGGATGTGTCCCTTCCAAGTTTTGATGTATTTATATTTGTTCCATAGTAATGCAACAAATATAGGCATTAGGAGATATTCAGTAGATAACTTTCTAGCAAAATTATTTCATATACAAAGACTTAGATGCATGTATTTTGATGGAGTAAATGAAGATATCTAAGTTGCAGATTAAGATTTTGGTATCAATTGTTTGTTAAATTTATGTAGTTATTTGATTGTCTCCATTTTGATGCTTCTCTATTGTTTAAATTTATATAACAAGTTTATACTTTGTTTATCATTGTACATTTTCTATATACAATTTATGTGCCTAACAATTTGAATTATTGCCATTATTGAAATCCACATTTGCAGATATTCATTAGACTCCATATACCCAATAAGGCACTGGTCTCCCCTTGTCCGTCCATAAATATAATTCATTTTATACATATGTTAACTGAACACATTTCTCATTTAGTTCATGTTAGATTTGGATCACATTTGTTCACTGTAAACTTGCCATTGTGGATAGATTACTATAGTTAAATAACATCAATTAAGTTTGCTCAGTCAGTATAGGTAGACCCACCTAGGTTCAGTAGCACCAAAAGAGAAGAAGGCTCGATTCATTAAGCTTTGTACGTTACCCTAAAGAGTAGAAGAGATTGGCAACCTCTTGTGGTTTTTCAACCAACGTTTTTGAGTGCTAACAGGGTCCACAACGAAAAGGATTTGATCTAGATACATATGCATTTACTGTTTTCATTTATTTCTCATGTAGTTTAATAGTTTGGTCAATTTCATAAATTATATGTGTTGAATACTTTAGAATTTCAATTGCATTAATTTATAAATATGTTGTATCTATAACACTACAAAACCATATGCTCTTTGCATTTACACTTGCATTTAGAAATACACATTTATGTACATAGATATAGATTTTTTTAATTATATGTTGTATTTATTGTTCTAGGAGAGCATCCAATAATTGCATTTACATTTACATTTTCAAATACATATACATACATACATACATACATACATACATACATGCATACGTACATACATACATACATACATACATACATACATACATACATATATATATATATGTGTGTGTGTGTGTGTATGTATATCATTTATATTCAGTGTTCAGACACAACCCATTAGGTCTGCACATGGATAAAAATTCATAAAATTAGATCTCCCATAAGTCAAATATAATTCTATCAATAAATTAATATCAAATAGATAATATAATCGCATAACTCATACATATGTCAATGTAAACATCATGAATTAATTATGTAACCACATAATTCAAATATAATTCTATCAAGAAATTAATATTAAATAGATAATGTAATCAAATAACTCATACATTTCAATGTCATTGATCTTCTTCTTCATCCAACTCTTTGTCTGTATCATCGGATCCAAATTCGACATTCTAAGGATTGGTCATATCATCATCATCGTCATTGATATCATTTTCGATAATGTCATCATCCACACGGATATCATCTTCATGAACATTAACTCCTACATCATCATGATCTAGTTCCTCCTCTTCAACATCTTCGTCAGGCACATCATCAACTAACTGTTGATCCTGATCATCATCTACATCATCTTCTAGTTCTTCGGTATCTTCTTCTTCCACCACATTATATACTTTACCGGCCTTCCTCTTGGATCATGTATAACAACAAATGACCAACCTAGTTTACCTGAAACCTCTGAGTAAAATACTTGCTCACATTGGCTTGGAAGAACATAGGGCTCATTTCCAGCTTGCTTGATCGACCTTGTATTAACCATGGTAAATCCATTATCATGTTCAATAACAGTTCTCTTGGAATCATTTTTATTCAATCATAGTCTTTACCTGTAGACATCCAAATTTAGACACTTAATTTATCCAAATTTATCACTTTTCATCTAAGCATCATCTTATCTGAGTTAATTAAGTAATATTACTATTATTTAATTAATATCCTTAATTCTGTCAAATCCCTAAGGTATTTAATTAATAATTAAATACCTTACCTTAATCCTCTTTTCATCAAATGAATTAAATAAATATAATATTTATTTAATTCCTCACATGTCATTTTCATCTAATCCTAATCCATCTTCTAATCTCTTCATTAAGAATGTGCACATGCCTAATCTTTGATTAGGATGTGTCACATCCTCCAACTTTTGCAAGTTGGCTTCTAATCCTCATTAACCCCTAATTATCCTCTATTTACTAATTAGTCAAACCTAATTAGTACCTTGGTCAACTCTCTCCATCCCCCAAGGAATTTTTAATTTCTTTTTATTCACCCTAGGCTCCTCTCTTCCCCATGTGAATTTTTAATTCACTTTTATTCCTCCTAGAATCCCCTTTTCCCATGCATCTTCTAGAACCTTTGACTTGTCACATCAAGTCACATGTGACAAATTCTCACATTTTGGGAACCTTGTCTTATCCACTAGATTCTTCCAATTATTATGAATTTTTAATTCACTTTTATTCTCCCAAAGCTTTACCTCTCCCCATGTGATCATTGAAAGGTCACATCAAAGTACTTGGAAGGTACTTGTCCTTCCTCCACATCATGTACCTCTCTTCCACATCACCTACACATCATCTCACCTTTATCCATCTCACATTCCACATGTCAAAATGTGAGGGCTTGTGAGTCCTCAACTCACCTTAGCCCTTCATTTTGACTTTGTTGGATAAATCTTAACCATTGAATTCTCTAGAGAATTCAAGTTTCTCTATAAATCCCCCCTCTTCTAAGACATTTCAGAGACTTAGCCATTTTGCAACTAATTGTTGCTATTTTGTGCACTCATCTAGCCATCAACATTCATCCATTTGCATCTACATTCAAGCATATAGTCAAAACTTGCATTTAGCCATATTAAGAGTCATTAAAGAGCATACAAATCAATCAAAATCAAGGGCCAACCAAGGAGTTTCAGCTGCAAGAAGGAAGGTATATCTATTTGTCTTTATTTAACACTTTCCTCTTTGTATTTACAAATTCCTTAGGCTAATCATGAGGTGTTTCATTATGTTTTCCATTGCATTTTTAATTGCTTAGAATATGTTAGACATTTTGAGATCACATTTCTGGCACGCCCGGTGGGACCCACAAGCGGGTTCCTATATTTCACGTTTGTTGTTGTTAAGTTTTTTGGAGGAATACGTCGTAGTGGGGCGATTACGGCCCTGATTTTCCGCAGTGGGGCGATTACGGCCCTGATTTTCCGCAGTGGGGTGACCACGCCCTTGATTTTCTGCAGAAGGGCGACTACGCCCCCTCCTTGACCGAAATTTTTTTGGCTAACACTTTTTCTGCAGAAGGGCAACTAGCCCCCTCATTGACTAAAATTTTTGGCTAACACTTTTCTTGCAGAAAGGCGACTACACCCCCTGGGCTAAAATTTTTATGCTAATACTTTTCCGTAGTGGGGCGATTACGCCCCTGATTTTCTGCAGTGGAGCGATTATGCCCCTGATTTTTCGCAGTGAGGCGATTACGCCCCTAATTTTCTGCAGTGGGGTGATTACGCCCCTGATTTTCTGCAATGAGGTGATTACGCCCCTGATTTTCCATAGGGAGGCAATTACACCCCTAATTTTTCACAGTGGGGCGGCTACGCCCCTGATTTTCCATAGTGAGGCAATTACGCCCCTAATTTTCTGCAGTGGGGCAACTACGCCCCTAATTTTTCGCAGTGGGGCAACTACGCCCTGATTTTTCGTAGTGGGGGGACGACTACGCCCCTGATTTTTTGCAATGGGGTGACTACACCCTTGATTTTCCGTAGTGGGGCAACTACGCCCCTGATTTTCTGCAGTGGGGCAATGACGCCCCTGATTTTCTGCAGGGGGGCAATTGCACCCCTGATTTTCCATAAAAGGGCGACTGCACCCCTGATTTTCCACAGAAGGGTGACTATGCCCCTGATTTATTGCAGAAGGATGACTGTGCCCCCTTGTCACCACGAAGCAACACATTTTGAAAGGTAAAACTATCATTTTGGCTTTAATTTTTTGCTATTTTCAAGTATTAACCCCCTAACACTGTTCTTGCAAGGATATTGGTGTTTTTTGCTAACTTTTGCAGCATATTTTTGTGAAGATGATAAAGAAAGCATGATAAAACATCTAACATTTGCTTGCAGGGCTATCCGTTTGCTCAAACTTTTTAAAATATCCTTGTTGTTTGCCTTAATCTAAGAACATAGTTTAATTAGGGGGAGTAATATTCATTACTTGTTGTGTCTATCTTTTCTATTACCCAAAGGGAGCATTAGCTTGTTTTCACTTTCCCTTGCATTTCGTGTGAGCCTAGAGAGTAGTTGGAAACAATTAGTGCTTTCTTTCTAGTGGGACCTACTTGGGGATTTCATCACCCCAAGGGACGATTCCAACCACGCGTATCGGCGAGGCATATAAAGGGGGAAGAGCGAAAGCTGTACCCCAATCCAGTCACATCGTAATTGGCAGAGCGTCGAAGCTAGGGTGATACCTAGATAGACGTGAAGAGTTGGTCTGAGCCCTTCAGTATCTCGCTGGGGTTCCCGACTCACGCTTGTGACGGGCTGGTGTTCACGGTTGTGCCTCACGTACCGAGAGTATATTAAGGACTCCCTAGACACCTTGTGCATCCTAGATTAAGACCTCTTTGGCCATACCCTTAACACTAATCATAGGATTGTGTTTGCTTGAGAGTGTTTTCTTGTGAGAAACTAGTGAAATTTTTGACAAATTGGCCTTATCATTGTCATTTTCATCAAACCAAGTCTCAGATTTTCTGCAGTGGGGCGATTACGCCCCTGATTTTCTGCAGTGGGGTGATTATGCCCCTGATTTTCCGCAGTGGGGTGATTACGCCCCTGATTTTCCGCAATGGGGTGACTATGCCCCTAATTTACTATAGAGGGGCAAATTTGCCCTCCTGAACACCCGAAATCACCCCTTTTGGACCCGTTTAGCCTCTGAACCATCATTTAATCATTCCCAACCTTTTTCTCATCATCCCAAGCCTCCGTTTTGTCATTTTAAACCTCTGAAAACCTCCATTTGATCATTCCAAAGCTCCATTTTATCCATTCCAAGCATCCATCTCCTCATTTTGAGAGTCATTCATCTATTCTGAGCACCTATTTGCCCGTCATCAACACTTTTTCCAAAAATCATCATTTCATCACCAAAATCACATAAGTGCCACTTAGAACATCATTAGAGTCCATATCCAGCATCAAATCATCCATCCCAATCACCTAGGCTTCATTTTGAGAATTTTGATTTTTGTGCTGAAACTTCCGGAGGCCATAACTTTTGACTCGGGTGTCCGTTTGAGCTAAAATTTTACGGGTGGTTGCGTTATGAGATGGCATGTGGATCCCTAATTAACTAGAAATCTCTCGGACCCCATTTTCCACATTTTCGAGGCCTCAAACTTTCATCTTGACCCTCAAAATCGCAATTTAGTTTTTTTTCCAACATTTTGAAAAATAATTTTTGTCAATAACTTGAAATGCATGTCTCAAATTTGGGATATTAGTTGGAAATTCATCCTATCTTTGTTTTGGGTATTTTTTGGGAAAAAATTGAACTCTCAAAAGTACGTTCGTGAGGTTTCCTAACATGGAAAAATTTGACAATTTTTGAAAATTGCCAAATCTAGAAAAATCTGATTATCAACACCTTACGGCCCTTAAACTCTGGAAGTTGGTTTAGAATCAATCCCATCACATCCTCCAATCATTCTAGGCTTCAATTCAATCCTAATTTGAGCTTTAATCTAATCCCAATCTGAGCTTAACCAAAACCCTAATCTGAGCTTTAGTCATTTCAACCTTTCATTCATCCATTCTGAACAGTTGTTCTCCCTTTTCAATCATTTTTTTACTCGTTCTGAGTAAACACTCATATATTTTGAACCTTCATCTATCATCTCAAACTCTGGTTTGGTGATTTCGATCATCTACTTACTCGTTCCGAGCAAACATTCATCCATTTCAAACCTCCTTTCATCATTTTGAACTCTCGTTCTATCATTCCAATCATCTAAGTAAACGTTCATCTGTTTCACACCTCTTTCAATCATCTTGAATGCTCATTCAACAATCCTGATCAATCATTTACTCGTTCCAAGTAATCTTTCATCTATTCCAAACCTTCATCTTCTTGTTCCAAGAATCATTCATCTGTTGTGAGTAGTCGTTTACTCATTCCGAGTAGTCATTCATTTGTTTCGATCAATCATTTACTCATCTTGAGTATTCATCATCCACTTCTCCAATCAAATCATCATTTTCCCCATCCAGATCCCCTAAACTTCATCTCGAGTTATTATCCAAATTGACCTAAGTGTCTGATCTGATCGTCCTCATCAACATTTGCTTAGGATTGTCACCCATCTTAAGTTAATCATCATCATTGGTCCAATCAATTCACCTTCAATCTCAAGGTGGATTCGGTGCTACAATCATCCATTTATCCTTTAATCCGATCAATCAACATCCTAAGTCACCTAGGATAATCTTCGAACGGGGTTTTTCAATCCCTCTCATCATCCTATTTGACCCATCAGTTGATCTTATCAATCATCAATCAACCTTATCCAATCCAACCAATCCAATCCAACCACATCACCGTCGACCCAATCAATCTACTTCTATCTTGAAGCAAATTCAGTGTCGGTCGTCAGATTCAATCCCATCACATCATCCAATCATCCTAATCTAAGCTTTGGTCCAATCGATCACGGCTTGACCTAAATCGGTTGGGCTTTTAATCAGGTTCCCATCCAAAATATTTTATCCATCCTCTTTATCCTTTCACCATCATGAGATCCTTATCCTCATGATGAGTGAGGAAACCCTAATTACATGACAACGATGTCGCAGTCTTGTCAGTCAAGAAGAATATGACATAGATCCTTGAGTATTATAAGTCATAATGGCTTTCTCCACCCACTTTCCAAAATCCAATCACCCCCTCGAGTTATCCCGTTATGTCTTCATCCATGCCTAATCATGTTTCTTATGCTACCTTTGACAAGGGATATCCGTCATATCCATCATACCCTTCATCTACATCATCCTCTTATCCAACACCCTCATCCTCTTATCCTAGTCGACCATCTCAATACCCCTATCTTAATCCCCCATCCACATCCTCCTATCTAAATCCCTTCATCCACATCTGGGGCTACCCTAAATCTTCCATACCAAATCATCTAATCCACTATTCCTTCCATCCATCCACATCCTTTATCCATCCATTCCATTTCCCTCTCCATTCCATCCATCCACCACCCCAATACCACAATCCACCACATCCTCGTTTCCTAATTCACGATTCCAATACCCCTATCTTAACCCTTCATCTAATCTTAATCCCCCATCTATTCCCAATATTGCATCTAATTCCATTCCTCCATCTAATCCTAGTCCACCAATCCCTAGTCCTAATCCCCCACTGATCCATAATCCTTCATCCCCTCCTACCATGTCATTACAAGGGTGTTCAGTTTCCTCCAAAATTTCTCAGGACTGTAACAAAGAGACATCTCCCTTGAGTTGGAATCATGCCATCCCCAACCATCATCCCACATGCATTGGTGTGAGACCTTCTCCACCCAGCACCTTTCGTTGATGGTGCCACCCTGGCACCACTCCGACCGCCGAGCCATCGCATCCTCTAAATCGCTGGGCCCCATCTCCTGCAACTCACGTCCTGCAGATCCCGCAGGGCCCCCATCTCCTACCATCACATCTACTGAATCCATTGAACACCCAACTCTTGCCCCAAGAATCATCGAACCCATCGAATCCCATGAATGTTTTGAATCCTCCATCCTTCCATCTCCCCAACTTGAAGAGTCTCTCCACCACTCTGTCATCTTACCATCCACACAAGATGAGTCATGCTGCTATCCCCTTCTCCCGGATCAAGATCACCATACCATCTAGATCCACCTGGAATCTGATCCCATCCCATTTCTGTCCAGTCCCCTTGTCATTTCAAAGATTCCCACCGCTCCATCTCCATCTCCATCGCATGAGCCCACTATCACAAATCCAAATCCTATCATATCCCTTGATCCCTCTCTTGATACCACCCATCCAACTGCTGATATTCCATCATCTCCCTCTCATAATCCCCCATCATCGCCTAAAACTGCTATCCCCACACCACTTGCATATCCCCTTGGTACCCCCACATTCTTCCATGGTGGCCTCCTCGCAAAATAAAAACATAGTGTATATACCACCCATCATCCTCCACCTAATAATGGAATCGCATCATGTTTTCAGAATAATACAAATCCTATCATGGATCGAATGCTCAAGAACATGAACTATCAAGGAAAAGGTTTAGGCCTTCATGAGCAAGGTATTTTAGAGCCCATCCAAGTCAAAGAACAAATCTATATGGAAGGTTTTGGACCTATTTCCCAAGACTCACAATCTAAAGATGTTGGTACAACATCTAGACGTCCTCAACGAGCCTTTTCCAAAAGAAATGTCAGCTCTTTCCATCGCTCCACTAGATCATATGATGCTATCCCTCCTCCTCTATCGTATCGCCTCAAAACAACCATCCATATTCCTCCTTCATCTGCTCCATCCATTTTGGGTCCTTACATCCCTCTATCCACCATCTCCCATCCTTCATCTACTCCATCCATCTTGGGTTCTTATATCCCTCCACCCATTATGTCTGCTTTCGGTCCATATATCCCAAGATCACCTCCTCCATCTCATTCTTTTATCCATCCAACACCTATCCATGTCATCCATCATAAACATCCTAATCAGGATCAACAAAGGCACATACCCGCACACCCTCCATCTACACGTAATCCTCATAATTTTATCTCCATCACTCCACATCATCCATCTCTTCACACCCATCCCATTGCTAGTAAAATCACTTTGGATGCCAAAGCAAAAATTCCTAAATCCAAACATCCACATGAATCTAAGGCTCCCCATGACCCCTCCAAAATAAATGGTGAAGAGAAGAAAAATCTAAATCTAAATCAAATCCGTAGGCCACAAAGGCCCACCAAAGCAAAGATCAAAACCATGTGGATCCCAAAGAAAAAATATGCAATGCAATCAAATGAAAAATCTATAATAACATCCAAAGTTGCTAATCCAAAAGCTAGTCATACACCCCTTTCATCTCCTAAGTCTATTTTGGGTCCTTATGTTCCAAAGTTCACCACCCCATCTCCTCCATTATCCACACATTCTCCCTCCATTAATCCTCTTATCTTTTCACATCTACCACCACATGTGCCAATGTTGGTCCTGAACACATATCCCCATCACATATCCACCCCATCATTCCATCCATACCCTTTGCAACATCCCATCCATTATCCCATGTATCTCCCCTCTCAAATCCCTCTAATTCATCCTCTTGCATAATCCATTTATCCTAATAAGGTTGTACTAACATCCAACAGTCGCTTCAAACATGGGCTCTTAATACCTCCTATGAAACTTGATGCTTGAGTCCTTCATCCATATCCTTATCGCATGTCTTCTAAATCCCCTTATCAACATCCCTATCCTTATCCATTTTCATCCCCTTGCTATCTACAAATCTAAAAAAAGTCAACCAAAAAAAAAAAATCCAAAAAAATCCAAAAAAAAATAGTAGAGAAATAATTCGTCCAACGGTGAAAACTTGGAAAACAATCGCCTTGGATAAATATCATGATGAAAACCTGGAAAACAGGCGTCATGCGTAAATCCCCATTTGCACTTGGGGCAACTTCCTGATATGCATTCCCTCCATCCATTATGCACCCGTCTTCCTGTTATCCGTCCTCTTTATAAATCCCCTCCATCCCACCTATCTTCTGCATCCTACTATCATATCCCATTTATCTCCCATCCCTCCATCCTTCTTCTGATCTTGATCAAAACAGGGGCACCTATCTATACATGCTTTGGACACCTCTTGGTATACATTCCCTTCATCCATGCTCTATCATATTCCTTAGTCACCCATCCTATCCTCATCTAGTTATCTCCTTTATATTCCCATCCACTCGTCTTTCATCCCTCATGCCTCATATATGACATATCTAGAGTGGGGGAATTTGCATCCTTTGTGACACAGTCCTTGGAGACATCATCAATCATAACATCCCTTCATATCCCTATCCATCTATCACAACATCCCTTCCATCTCCCCATCCTTATCTTCCTATCCATCTATCCTAGCATCCCTTTCATTTCCCAATCCTTATATTCCTATCCATCCAAACAATCCCTCCCATCCCCCATCCCTACATCTCTATCCATTCTTTCATCTTTATCCTCATCCCATCTCACAATCCCTTGTCGTTTGTATCTAGCTATAGGCCTCCGTCCATGCAACCCAATGCCATTTATCTAATCATCATCTTGCACATCTTTCCAATCTCCTGTCACTTTTCATCACTCATCTATCTATTATATCATCCTCCCAAGTCATTTTAATAATTTAGATAACTATCCCATCCCTGAGCTTTATGTGATCGTCATCATCCTATCCAATCCACTAGGTCTATCGTATCTCATCATATCGGTCCCATATTTTTATCCACTCATCTTATCATCCTTTATCCATCGTTTGTCATTGGTCGTTGGTCAAACTACATTGCCCCTGTGCTTTCACGTAGGCAAGGTCGATCACTTGATCCTCCCCCGGTGCTCCTCTATTGTCTAGCATCGGTCTTTTTGCTCTGTCCATCCACTCCTTTATCGTCTATCATTAGTCTTTGCTTTTGTCTCTCTAGCCCTTGTCATCTGTCATCAGTCTTCATCGTCCTCTTTCTACTTTTATCCACAGTCAGTCGACAACCTTTTATCGAACTACGAGGGCTCTATGCTTTCACGTAGGCAAGGCTAATCTTTGATCAGCCCCCGAGCCCCTAGGTCTTTAGGGTGTGTCAGTATCATATCTTGTCTTCCTTGCATCATGTCATCAAGCTATGCCCTTATCTAGCCAGTTCTTCACAAATGAGACCCACTTGTATCATGAGATCCAATCGATTTTGAATATCCCGCATCATAACGATCTTTTAGTTTAGTATCCATCATCTTTGGTCTCAATAAGATGCATCCTTCCTAACAGACCTCATCCATCCCATCCATCCCTTTGATCCTATGGCAAAGGACATTTGAACTTGATTGTGATCTTTTGATGCTTTTGGCTTTTGTTTATCATTTAAGCTCCCTATCATCACTTGTCAAAGCCGCCATGATCCATCATATTATGGTGTGTCTTGATTGGTCGACATAGGGGCATATTTTGATCTTTTTTATTTGTATTTATGTCTTCTTGGTTGTCCCACGTAATACCTACCAAGATCCCCGAGGTCTTGTGTTACGTTGGGGCATCCTTTTGTGCTTGTGGTTATCTCAATACCTGGCCCGACCAAGGTCTTTGTGACTTTGGGGTGTTGGGATAGCCTTCTTGTTTGTTGTGTTTATTTCATGCATTAAACACTAATATGCCTTGGTTCCACATACCCTGGCACTTGGTGTCTTATGCTATAGCAAAAATTAGTGCTCTGAAGATGGAAAATTGCATTAGGATTGCATTTCATTTTCCATTCCATCATCTTGGATCTATCCCCCATTCTCTCATCTATCAAAATCCCCCCATCCATTCATCCTTCATCCTCATCTCACATCTTTATCCAACCCCCGTCCATTCCCTTTAGCCTAAATCATCTAATCATATCCTTGGTCTTGTTCCTAGTCTTGCTACAAGCCTTGATCCAATCATCTTCATCATAATCATCATCATCCAGTTGTATTCCTCTATATCCCTTTAGTGTTGGTTTGGGATGTATCCTTCCCTCATCAAAAACACTTTCATCATCATCATCGGGAGGTATTCTTCCCTATCCTTTAATGATGTTTTGGGATGTATCCTTCCCTGTCCTCATATTGTTTTAGGATCTCTCATTCTCTCATTGACGACATTCCATCCATCATCCACCCCTTTTGACTTGTACCTTAACTGGGGCAACATCATCTTCGTCTCTACATCCATTTTTGTTTCCCAACCTCCTATCGCCTTTTCATCCTTTCATATCCATCCCTTTTCATCCTCTTCCTCATCTCCCATTTCATCATCTCATCCATTTCAAGAGCACATCTGTGTTCTCTTGAACCTGCATGTCCTCTCGAGGGGGCATCCTTATCCCTAATCTTCATCTTCACCTCCATCATATTTCTTCTTAGTCATCCGTTTGATAACTGGGGCAACCTTCTCAATCTAACCATCTCCTTCTGGGTTCTATATTTTAATATTCTTTAAAATGATGCTACTTCGTAACACCATCTCAAAGAGGGGAAAAATGTAGACATCCAAATTTGGACACTTAATTTATCCAAATTTATCACTTTTCATCTAAGCGTCCTCTTATCCGAGTTAATTAAGTAATATTACTATTATTTAATTAATATCCTTAATTCTGTCAAATCCCTAAGGTATTTAATTAATAATTAAATACCTACCCTCTTAATCCTCTTTTCATCAAATGAATTAAATAAATATTATATTTATTTAATTACTCACATGTCATTTTCATCTAATCCTAATCCATCTCCTAATCTCTTCATTAAGAATGTGCACATGCCTAATCCTTGATTAGGATGTGTCACATCCTCCAACTTTTGCAAGTTGGCTTCTAATTCTCATTAACCTAATTATCCTCTAATTACTGATTAGTCAAACCTAATTAGTACCTTGGTCAACTCTCCCCATCCCCAAAGAATTTTTTAATTTCTTTTTAGGCTCCTCTCTCTTCTCCATGTGAATTTTTAATTCACTTTTATTCCTCCTAGAATCCCCTTTTCCCATGCATCTTCTAGAACCTTTGAATTGTCACATCAAATCACATGTGACAAATTCCCACCTTTTGGGAACCTTGTCTTATCCACTAGATTCTTCCAATCATTGTGAATTTTTAATTCACTTTTATTCTCCCAAAGCTTTCCCTCTCCCCATGTGATCATTGAAAGGTCACATCAAAGTACTTGGAAGGTACTTGTCCTTCCTCCACATCATGTACCTCTCTTCCACATCACCTACACATCATCTCACCTTTATCCATCTCACATTCCACATGTCAAAATGTGAGGGCTTGTGAGTCCTCAACTCACCTTAGCCCTTCATTTTGACTTTGTTGGATAAATCTTAACCATTGAATTCTCTAGAGAATTCAAGTTTCTTTATAAATCCCCCCTCTTCTAAGACATTTCATAGACTTAGCCATTTTGCAACTAAATGTTGCCATTTTGTGCACTCATCTAGCCATCAACATTCATCCATTTGCATCTACATTCAAGCATATAGTCAAAACTTGCATTTAGCCATATCAAGAGCTATTAAGGAGCATACAAATCAATCAAAATCAAGGGCCAACTAAAGAGTTTCAGCTACAAGAAGGAAGGTATATCTATTTGTCTTCATTTAACACTTCCTCTTTGCATTTACAAATTCCTTAGGCTAATCATGAGGTGTTTCATTATGTTTTCTATTCCATTTTTAATTGCTTAGAATAGGTTAGACATTTTGATATCACAGTACCATAGGACGACGAACAAAACTAATTTGAAGGACTTAAAGTCACACTCAAGTATATCATCTAAAATCCCATAGTATCAATTTTTTGAGACTTCTGGATATATGTCGTTTCTAGATGAAACATTAGTCACCTAAAAGACTGTAGTTATACCAGAATCACAAGTTTTTTTCGTGTCATCCAACTTTTTGATTTGAAATTTATGACCATTGCACCACATAGCCTTGTGGTGTTTCACCTGCAATATGTCAAACATGCAAAAATTATTGCAATATCATCAGTTGATAAACATATTTATTCTTGGTTGAATGTATGCAAAGAAAAAAATCTCAACATATATATTGGTGCAGGAGCACCTAGATCTTGTAAATGCCTTCAAAAGGCTAATATGTTAAATTTACATGTTCAAGTCTAAATTTGTGTGTCAAGGCCATGAAAAGGCTAATTTGAATGTAATCAAATCATAAAAGAAGTCACTAGGAGGTGAAAATGATTTTTTTTTTGCAAATAATGCAATATTATGTAAACAAAAAGGCATAAATCAAGCATGTTAATTTTTTGAGTTTTCCTCTTGAAAATGAAGGTTTCTAGCAGAGTATTGGAGAAATAATGCATGCATGTCCAAGGAGATGTTTCTAAAGGAATTTTCAAACATAATGGAGCATCTTTCAATGGTTGGCTGGAGTATTGGAGGCTTGTAAGGGTGATAATCACAAACCCTCATTGTTTTGGGTGTTTCTAGCCTAAAATTAAGGGTTTGTTAATACACTTTCTAAATGGGTCTTTCAATCTTTGAAAGTGGATAAATCTAGTGTTTTGTGACCTTTACTTTGACTGTTTGAGGTTTTCTAACAATTTGGAGTTGGAAAAAAGGTGGATGATTTGTAAAATAGCCCTATTCTAGTAGCCTTTCTTGGGCGTATAGTCTGAAATCTACTAGTTTCTCCAATATAAATCATTTTGAGTTTTTGATATGATGATATGGGCATTAAGATGTCTCTAAATGTGCCTTTGGATCTTGGTTTTGAACCTAGTGTGAGTGGTTCACCTGATCTAGGGTATGGAGGTCTATTGCTAATTAATTTTTAGGATTTCATGGACAGTGGAAATCTGTGTACAAGGAAGTGAGTGACCTTAAATACTTGAATCTTGTCATTTGGATGGAGTTACAGTAGAATTTATGCTTGAATAAGGTTGTAAAGGCAGTGCATATTGTTTTGAGAATGATGATTCTATTGTGTGTCTTGGTATTTTTATAGAGCAGGCAAATTTGATATTTATACACTGATGTATTGAATTGATTTCTCTCAAAACATAATGAATATTGTATCTTGAAGGACTGATTAACTATTTGATAGCAAGAAGGATTGGTATTTGTTAGTTTTCCCTGTAAGGAAAATGAATTGGTGCTATTTGAGAAGTTTAGACTATTTTCAATGATTGAAGTTTGGTTACTGACATTTTGGAATTTGATTTAGAATAAGTGTTTTGTTGCGTTGAGGATATGATTTATACAGGAATTTGAAGGATTGGTAATTGGTTGTGTAGCAAGTGAGCATAATGTGTTGCCTTATAAAAGGCTGAGAGAATGTATAGATGTTGATATGGTGGTTGAGAATTATGTGAATCTGATTAATTGAGTCAAAGTTTTCTAATATGGTTTTTGCTTTGAATGAGTCAATTGGAATACTGATAATGACATATGGTTTGTTGAAATTGGAGTGCTAACTTGTTGCCTTGAAGTCTTGTAGAATTGAAGAATCAAAAGAATTTGTATGAGTTTTGAGGAAAAAGAAAGTGAATTAAGAATTTGATCTTCTCTTGATTCTGATTGGGTTTGATTTACCCTTATGAAATGATGTTGTTGGTGTTGTTGTTGGATTCTTTGCATCATATATATATCAATATAATGGAAAATAATTAAATAATATGGGTGATTAATATATTTATACGTACCTATTTATCGCTTAAACCATATGCTAAATCAATTTCTCTTTGTGTAACATTGGAATCTCCATTACGATGAGCTTCTTTAACCAATGAAGCCACACCTTCCCATGTTAATGCATGACCAAATTGTTGACATCATTCAATCCATACCATTATCCAATCAAAAATTTTTGTGACGTACAAATGTAGTGCATCCTACTCTCGACCAATTGTATAATTTTTTTTTGAAATTCACAAACGATGTATAATTAGTTAATTACCATGATATACAACCTTAATTTATAATTGATGTATATTGAAGATTAATAATTAAATAAGTACAATATACATAAAAACTATATGTAAAATATATTCTAATTAATCTCCATGACCATCTTATAATTACCTCTCACTTTCTTCAATCTACCTTTCCCCATCAGGTACTCCCCTTTGAATTTGTTAATGGAGTTGGAATCCCAAATGCGATCTATAAGGATCTTTGCTGCAAACTTAGGAAGATATTCACTAATGTACACCATGGTCTAGTATACCATATATCCCTCCACCATAGAACCCTAAGGATGTGCTCTTTGTCTAACCAAAGCCTTCAAAAAATTCAAGTGCCTCTCAACCATCCACATTGACCTTGTGTGTACAGGTCTACACAATTCAATCTCCTCAACTTGGTGTATGATTTAGTGTTCTTGTGCATTGAAAAATGTGGAAAGTAGACACTTTTGCATTTCACACATTAGACGAGGAATTTTTCTCTTCCAATAATTTATATCTTCTTTATCGATTTCTTTAGATGACAACCATCTACAAGTGATTCAAGGCACAAATATATTAACAAGATTTAACAAAAATATACAATATATTACATAACAAGTAAAACAAATGGCAATTATAAGATCTATATAATGAATTAAAAAAATATTGCTACTTACCTCATGTATTTTCCAAGATCATATATAACTTGCTTAACATTTTTGTCGAAGTTGTCTGGGAGAGATAGAGGTAGAATGTACTACAACAATTATAAAATGATCTTTTCATTATTTTTCTAAAAGTAGTAAACATAATATACTGAAAAGTATATGCAATATACAAGCGCATATAATATACCAAAATAATTACCATAATGAAGGTATGCCAATCATGCGTTTTCATCCTTGACCCAAATTCACCTTTCTTTGTTATGATATTGTTTATGTTCGTAACAAATCTTGTGGAAAATTGAATTTTTTGTATGACTTCTTTTATAGCATTGCTTTGCTGCTTTGTTAATAACCAAGGAAGGGCACTTATATTAATTTGGTCTCCATTGCTATGCAATTGAATACCATTTTTCATTGCATAATTGGCTTCCTGAATGTCACTACAAATTTTAACAATTTTTTTTTTGTCATGCCTTCCATCCAATATTTTCTATAATGTTTATGTTATATTCTTTCCGATATGCATTGTATCAAACAAATGCACAATTTGTAGTTGCTCATAGTAGGGCAACCTACTAAATTGTCTAGGATAACTTTTTAGTTCTTGTGGAAGCTGACCATTAATGCCTTGACAACCTTCATGAAACATATAAGTTAAACAAATTAACAACTACAATCATTATCAATTACAGTATGAGTAAACACAACACAATATAAAAATATAAATTTCAAACATATCATTTATGATAGATAAACAATTTGATCTGATGTATAACCTTGACGATTAATTCTATTATATTCCAATTTCCATAGGCGAGGTGTCATTCTACGTGGTTTTGATGTAGTCTCTTCTTTCCCATTGAAAATATTTTTTTCAGTAGTGCCTATACTCATCAAACACCTACTTTCCTAAACTTGTTGAATGATGAGATTTCATCTTTGGACCACAAATTGGACATGCAAATTTTCCCTTTGTTTGAAGACCTGCAAGATCATGTATAATTGGATTAAATATGTTAATTTTTATAATTATATATAATGAATAGATTTTTTTAAAAACATGCATGATATCTACTTCATCAAATTAAATATCGTTAAAGTGTAGTCGAATAATATAACATACCACAAAAATGTGTTAGCCCTAGGGCATCATGAATTGTCCATACAAGCATTGCATGGAATTGAAATTGTCTTTGTCCTATTAGTCTAGAGACGTCATACATAGTGACACCATTCCATAACTTTAGCAACTCATTGATAAGAGGCTCCATATTTACATTCATATCTTTAACTTGGTACTTACGTAGTTAAATGAACATAAACATTACATAATTATTATAACCATTTTACTGCAATATATATAAATTAATGTACAAGATTATTAAATGAAAAAATATTAGTCATTATGCAACAAATAAGACAAATGAGATGATACTATGTTAAAGAAAATTGATGTAAACAAATACCTAGAACAATCATTGACAACATTATGTGCTCCCTCTTTATTGGCATCCATAGAGGAATGTTATTGTTGACAGAAAAAATAGGCCAGATCGAGTAAATAGATCTCAGCTCTCCAAATGGATTGATACCGTCTGCTGCCAATGAAAGCCTGAGATTACGGGGTTCTTCTTTAAAGTGTGGCCATTTTTCCTCCATGTCCCTAAATGCAAAACCATCCGCAGGCATTCAAAAAATGTCATCTCCACTTCTATTCCGTGCATGGTAATCCATAAATTGTGCTAAGCTTTCGCACCTAAATAATCATTGCATATGTGGAATAATGGGAATATAACAAAGAACCTTGTGAGACACCTTTTTTTTAGTTGATCTGTTCGATATCTACTGATATGACATTCTAAGAATTCTGTTGCAAATTCATGTTGTTTATAATATATAATATGATCATTGGGCATGCATCTATTGCTTGATACTCCATTCCAATATCTTTCATACTGCGAGATAAATCTCGGTATGAGCGAGGTAAAATATTTGATGGTGGTAACAAAAATTCACCAATCAATCTACAACAAAAAAATAATTTGTTAATATAAAAAATATTAATAGTACATATTTCATCCTTTATTTACTAGTGATGAACTAACAACAATTAAAATAGATGAAAAAAGATGACATATATGACATAACTTAACATCCGTGAGATTGCTATGTTGGATAAACCATTCATAACCTTCAAGTTCACCAACAACAATACAACAGAGAGAATAGTTGTTTGGGAGCCTTCATAAAGGGGCTTGTATGCCTTCTCAAGTACAAGTAAATCATGAACATCAACAAAGTCATTTCGATCATCATGATTAGTTGTGCCGCTAAATGTGTCATGGATCAATGTATTTGTACCATCATCTTCAACTATGTTTTCTAGCGCATGATCATCTTCTTCCATAGGATCATTAACTTCATCTTCAATATTCACAACTCCATGTTCCTCAGCTTGCAAAACCACATTTTCCAGGCTGTGATAATCCATATCATGTGCCCTAGGGCACCCCACCTTTATAATAATGATAGACAAAAATAAACCATGATCATGATCAAGTGATTATATATATAATGTTAAAACAATATAAACATTTACAAATTCAATCAATATAAACACCTATAATGAACAACTTACCAATGGACGATAATCATGCCCCCCTTCAATGCGACCATGTTGCCTACAATGTTTCTCAGTTGTTGTGATTAAAAGTTTTCTCGTCTTTAAGCCCTTGCAATTATTGCAAGGACAATAGCATTTCCCATCACACTTTCTTTTCAATCTATCCCACATTCTAGCAACTGTCACTTCATTTTGTTTTAGACTAATATTATCTAACATGATTTTTCTTCACCAAGTTTGAATATTTAGATCTTCAAAAAAATCAAACTCACACTCCAATAATTTTTAATCATAGACAGGTAACAAAATCTAATAATTCTAATACTTTACACCAAAAAAAATTGACATGCAACCACCCCTGCAAAAGAGAAGATAGCCTAAAGTTAATGACCCCAAAAAACACTTTAAAATGGTAATTTCAGAACTTATTAAATTTTGATTTTACTATAATTTCTAACTGTTAGACTCCTAAAATCAGAATATTGAACTTGCACAACAAAATATGGAAATGAAATTCTCAAAATGCACAAGTCTAAAAATGAAATCTAATGAGATGTTGGTTTAAAATATGATTTTCAAACCTGGAAGTACAAATTTGACTTCACAAATGAATTCTAGAAAAATACAATGACCACCCTCAACCTGGTGATATCTTCTTGAATTTTTTCTAATTTTTTCCAAGAAAATTGTCCTTAGTTCTTCACAAACTATCACAAGTAGAAATTTTTTGCAAGTATAGCAAAACATTGTTGCAATAAATAGGTGAACTCACTTTTATTTATGTCGACCAAATTTTTTTTATTTTATTTTGAATGTTTTTCAAAATTTTGATGAGACTGTGCGTCAAAATTTTGACGAAACCTAGGTTTGTCGAAATTTCAATGAACATCAGGGATAAAATTTTAAAAAAATGAAAATTACACATCAAATCTCGACAATACATCAAATTATACATGTTTCGTCAGAATTTTTCGTCAAATGAGTTAGTGTGCATACCTCCAATTTCCTCCATCTTTGACCATTGATTAGCTTGTTTTGATCTCAACCCTTCATTTCTCATCTGCTCTCTTATAAATAGTTCACTATTTGAAGACAAATGGATCCATCTTTTAACAACAAACTTATGTTGTTGAAATCACTCACACTCACACTTATATTTAATTCACGATTAGAATATTTTAGTTTAAATTAGTTGCATAATAGCTTAGCTTCCATTAATGGCTTCCATAATGCATCCATTTACCTAATTAGATAACTAGGGGGTAAAAGCACAAACCTGTGTCACACTTTATAAAAGAATCGGCCAACAACAAAAAATATTATGAACTTCGACCACATAAAAGTGGTCTTTATGTTTTGAATCTCAAAATGGTGTAAACTAATGAAATGTAGAACTTTTGATGTAGTTTATTACTGTAATTTTTTTTTTAAAAATCAATATGTTTTTTATCAATTTAAAGACAAATTTTGGAATGCTGAAAATTTTAGAAAAGAGTGACTTCATGGACTGTCAAGAAACAAATTGAAAAAATTTTCATTTCTCCCTATTTTTTTTTCTCCAAATAGGTAACTTCAATATCTTGTGCATGGAAAAAATAAAATCACATTTTGATGTATATTTTTCTCGTAATAACGTTTTAAAGTCAGACATGTCAGAATTTGACAATTTTCACGGACTATCAACTATTTTCAAAATTTTAAATCATTTTCCAAAAATAAAATATACCCTTTTGAAGAAGACTCTCTCCTCTTGTGCCCCATATAAGATTTAATTTTTTTTAATAAGATTTACTATCTTTTTTTTAATTTCCCTGTCAACCTCTTTTTTAATTTTTAAAACCTACTTGCATTATTTTAAAGATAAAATATATTAAAACTAACCAAAATATTATAAAAAATTATATATTTGGATTCTCCACTTCAAGCTCTACAAAAGGGTATTTTTATTTTGTTTAGAAAGATCATTTTGACTAGAGAAATATTCTGCCAAAGTTGAATGTTTCAAAAAATTCTAAAAAATGATGAGTTGGCTGCCATGTAGGATGCCAACTAGACATTCTCAGCCGAGAGGGTTTCGATCGAGTATGTTTCGATCGAAACATACTCAGCTGAAAATGGCTTGATATTTTCAAGCCATAAATACCAGATATGCTCACTTATGCTCACTTTTCCATGTGTTTTTCCAGTCGTATTCGACCAAGTAACTTTTGGCCGAAACCTCTTCGGTCAAAAATGTGCCTACGTCAGCGACACATGGTTTTGGCCGAAAGCGACTTGGTCTAAATTTTTTTGACCAAAAATAGTTCGCTCGGAACCATTTATTTGTCCAAAAATGTGACACACTATTGTGCTTTTACCCTAGGGTTTGAATCTTTTTTAGTTTAAATCTCATTTAGATTAGTTTAGCATTTGTATATCTGAATCATTTTAGCATAAATCATGTTAGATTAGCTTTTACATCATGTTCATTTAGATTAAAATTATGTTCATTTAGATTAAAATTATGTTTTCAATAGAATCGATTGAAACAAGCTCAGTGATCCACGGGATTGGGAAATGGTCGCCATTCCACATCACCGTGACACCACTACCAAAACGGGATAAGTTTTGAATGGGTTAGAGTTAACATTTTAAATGTTTTTGTAGTTTAGAATGCTTTATTTTAATGAATGTCTAGTTTAACTTCAATTTGATTGATCCTATTTATATGGGAATTAGTGGCTTCTTTATGCTTCGATTCTTCATGGATCAAGCGTAATCGACCCATACTAATTCGTCTGATCACATAAACCAATATAGAATCAAATACTACTTGCATTATTGAAGAAGTTAAATAAATTATTTGCATGGTCATATGATGAGATAAAAGCTATGGGGAGTACTTGTTCCACATAATATCCCATTGGAAATGGATATAAAGTCATTCAAAAATAACTAAAGGCGTATTAGCTCCACATTGGCCCCTTAAATACAAAAATAATTGATGGAGTTCAAATAGGATGGTATAATCAAGTCAATCAAACATCCAAAGTGGGTATCCAACCTTATCCTAGTAAGAAATAAGAATGGAGACATGATTATTTGTGTGGATTTCAAGGATTTAAACATCAAGTTCCTTAAGAAAAATTACCCATTGCCTAGCATGGAGCATTTTCTATAAAGAGTGATAGTGGTAGATTTGATGTCCATGATGGATGGCTTCTCATGGTATAACTAGGTTATGTTTAAAGAGTTTGAGTAGTATAAAACAACATTCACAACTTCATAAGGCATATTTGTATATGTGAGGATGCCTTTTAGACAAAGGAATGTAAAAGCAAAATTCTAAAGGGCAATGGATGTTAATTTTGCTACTCTAATAAAAAAATCATGATACTCTATTAGGATTATATAACTACCTACTCCAAGAATAGAAATGACCATTCCCAACACTTGGAGTTAATTTTATGGTGGTTCATAGAATATAGTATTTTCCTAAATCCTGAGAAATATGTCTTTGGTGTGGAAGAGGGAAATCTCCTTGGGCATACAATTTCCAAGGAAGAAGTTGAGATAGACCTTGAAAGATTTAAAGAAATAGACCTTATTCCTCAACCTAAAATGGTTAAGACAATGAAATCTTCTTTAGAAAAGTAAACTTTGTTACGAGGTTTTCTCATAACTTTACTAAGAAGATAAAAGGCTATCATAAAATTTCTCAAGAAAGGATGATCAACTAGCGAGGATAAGGAGGAAATTGACTCCATGGAAATCAAGGATGCACTCAAAAGAGTAATTGTGTTCACAAACCCTAACTACATAAATATTTTTGGTTTTTCTCTTTCACTTGCTTCTATGTACTTCCAAAATGAGCTCAATTAAATGGATTAGCTACACAAAACAATCAAAAAACTCAAATAGATGATGACACTCATGTTAGAGAAAACCAACAATAGTGTAAGCTAAGAATGAGAAAAGGTAGCATT